>MSJI02000671.1:0-71663 GCA_001931905.2 Cladosporium sp. IMV 00045 | reverse complement strand
TCCCAGAGACCTTTCAAGTACTGGCTCAACCCCATGGGCGACGACGAGAACCTGGAGGAGGAGACGCACACGGCGGACAGCATCATCATCGCCACGGGCGCCAAGGCCCGCCGCCTCAACCTCGCCGGCGAGGACAAGTTCTGGGGCAACGGCGTGAGCGCCTGCGCCGTGTGCGACGGCAGCCTGCCCATTTTCCGCGAGAAGCCTCTCGTCGTGATCGGCGGCGGCGACTCCGCGGTCGAGGAGTCCATCTACCTGACCAAGAAGGCCAGCAAGGTCACCGTGCTGGTGCGCCGCGACGTGCTCCGCGCCAGCAAGGCCAACGCGCGCCGCCTCACCACCAATCCCAAAGTTGAGGTGCGCTACAACACGCAGGGCGTCGAGATTAAGGGCGAGGAAGGGCCCCGCGGCCTCATGCAGAGCATGGTCATCAAGAACAACAAGACCGGCGAGACCGAGGAGATCCCCGCCAACGGCCTGTTCTACGCCGTCGGCCACGACCCCGCCACTTACCTTTTCAAGGACCAGCTCAAGATGGACGAGGACGGATACCTGATCACCACGCCCGGCACCGCCGAGACCAGCATTCCTGGTGTTTTCGCCGCCGGTGACGTGCAGGACAAGAAGTACAGGCAGGCCGTCACTTCTGCTGGTGAGTTTTTCCTGCTGTTCCCATCTTTCCGCTGTCTGTCATGCACACTTGCGAATATGAATACTAACACGACAATCTCACAGGCACTGGCTGCATGGCCGCCCTCGAAGCGGAGAAGTTCCTCGCCGAGCACGAGGGCACCGACCTCCCCGACGCTGATAATGAGGTCAAGAAGGGCAAGCCCGAGGCCGACGGCGAGGTGCCCGAGTACAGATCTAACCCGCTGTTGTAGTTGGGGAATGCGGGATTGGATGGGATTGATGAATATGGGATAGACCAAAAAAGAGATGAAACTCATATGATATCTTGATGAACAAAAAAATATGAAAAAATATAAACGTTACAACTGTTAGATGAAATATGTTTGGATGTTTCATTTTGCATGGTGTGGAATTGTACCCTTTGATGACCATTTTACTTCACGTTCGGAGCATGTTTCGTTTTGATGGGAGTTGGTGATCGATTACATGCAGGTAAGAAGACTCATGCTATATCATCAACGCAAAACCCGACTTGGATGGTCTTGCGTGAGCAAATGCCTACTGCCAGTGGTGCCGGTGTGGTATCAAGTCTTGAAGAAAAGCGCTAGAAAAGCACAAAGCGACGTGAACAAGATCCTTGTACACTCATAATCTCCGACGAGGTCTTGTATCGAAAAGTCGGTTCACAAGACAACGCATCGCGAAGGATGCACGTCGTCCCAATCACGCGCTTCGACGATCGTGGTGTGAGAGCGAGCCCGGCCAATACTGAGTGGTTGGGTATTTGAGTGATCGAGAGGTAGGTCCGACTGTGATTTCCCGCTTTCTGCCGTAGGGAATGTATCTTCGGCGTCGTTGTTGGGCGTTTGAGGGACTACGACGAGTAGTGTTATCGACTGACGGACTGCTGGGTCTCTCAATCGCCGGCGCCGAGGAGGTGGAGCGCACTTTTGAATGCGTCGACCACTTTGACGTCTGGGGGTGACTGCTGTTAGTATTTCACTGGAGGAAGCGCGTGGAGAGGTAAATTGTGACTTACAATGTTGTCTCTTCGTCTCAAGCTCTTCCTCGTGGTGGCGGACGAGTGTGGTTTGCGTTCGCAGACTACGGTCGTGGTCAGTAAGATTGGACGTGGAATTCAAAAGATGGACGTCTTGAGCTCACCGCTTGAAACTACGCTCTACTTCATGCTGGTGCCCTGTTTCGGCCCAGATTGCGAAGTACTGTTTGGTGGTTAGCTAAGTCAAAGAAGACAGGAGCGCGATACTCACATCGCATAGCTCGTGGAAAGAACGATAGATCTCTCCCTCTTGCTGGGCGTAGTCGTTCATTTTGTGGTGGTAGCGTGATTCGAGGTCCGTCCAGTCAAAGGGAGGGAGAGGGTTTGAGGGGTCATTGAAGGCTTCTGTGGCAGGGTCGTCGAATGCTGGCGGTTGCTGTTGCTGATCGGGTTCGTCGCGTCTGCGTTTGCCGTTGATGGCGCGTGCGGTGCTCTTTTCTTGTTTGGAAGAGGTTGGAATGCGAGACTTGCTGCCTCCGTTCTTGTTGATGGGTGTAGCTGGTGGCTCTTGATCGAGTTCGCTTTCTGGCAGGTGTGCTGGCTGGGCTGAAGTTGGTGTTGCTTTGAAGTTTGGTATTGGAGGAGGAGCCATAGTGTGAGCTGCAGTTGAAGGCTGATTTTGATGGGTTGTCTCCAGAACTGCAGGCGTTGTCGTTTCATTTGAACGCTGAGACTGTGATGAGCTTGGCGAGCTGCCAATGTTTGACTCTTGCTGTTCATCCTCGTCGTGCTCGACATGGGCTTTCTCCGAAGACACATCAGATCCAGGTTGCTCGTTCATCTCGGGATTGTCCATTTCAGTACGAGCGTTCTTCTCAGCAGAGAAGAGACCCGGACCGCTGAGGTCGTTTACATCAGCTGGCGGTGATTGAATCGGAGTTGATGGCTCGTTCTCCATGGCTGTCCGAATGTCATTCCGTTCAATTCACTGCATTGTCCAGATTGTGGCGTTTGTCGTTGGATGAGGCTGAAGTTGAAAGTCGAGACACGATGGAGTCTGGGGAAGGCACGCGCCGCGACGGCAGGCACGACGCGGGGTCACTTGACCTTGGCCGGTGACGCTGTAGCGCCTTGCTTGAGTGTCTTGAGCACAGATAGAGGCAAAGGCAAACACTCTCCTCCTTATGAAATCATGTCGTGATTTCGATCACCGACATCGCGGCACAAACCTTTCAGCACGTACAGTCATACCAACAAATACTACAATGTCTATGTGTTTCAACACCTAGTCTCTCCCAGAAATACACCATGATACGACCGCAGTCCTCTCCCTCCCGTGAGCGAAGACCCTTGAGTGAAGGCACATGAAGATGGAGTGCGGCATCTGCGATCGATTCTTCGACAAGGCCAGGAAGCCAGTGTGCGCCTCTTGCGCTCAAGTGACCCTCTACGAACCTCGCATACATCAAGCCACCAGCCTGCTCAGCCGCGAAAACGCCCACACACATTCCGAGGCAATCGTACGGCCTGGCAATGATGGCGTGCTCGCCGCACTCCCACAAGATGCAGACTGGGATGCCATCACCAGCGCTGCAAAGAAGCACAACTCAGAGCGTGCTCAAGCTGAGGAAGAGAGGGTTCAGGCGCGGATCGCTGCTATCACTGAGCAGGCCGATGTCTTGAGAAGACAGATGGAAGACTATCGGAGGTATATCGAAGAGGCGAAGACAGAGAACCGAAAGCGTCGTCAGGAGATCGAGGGCGAGCATCAAGAGTTGGCAAAGCGTAAACCGCAAGCCTTGACTCCGGTGCAGCACGCAAAGCAGAGAGCTGCACAGAGAGTTGAGAGAGTGCACACCAAGACTATCGATGCTCGAGCATACATCTGCCGGCATTCCTCGAATTTGAATAGGATACATCAACTTCGAGACGTCCATGGCAAGCACACTGGTCGCTATCAGCTCAACGGACTTGTCCTGCCGAATTTGAAGGAGCTGAACTCTTCTTCGGATTCACAGGAGGCCTCAAATGGCTCGAGATTGGATTCGAACGTGGTCGAGCATCATGCACATATCAACGCATGCCTCGACAATCTATGCCATCTGCTCGGCGTGTGGTGCCATTATCTATCGATAAGACTCCCCTCGGAAATCATATTGCCACACAGCGACTTTCCGCACGCTGCTATTCTGCCTGAGCGGTCGTCCTACAAAGTCGACGATCTGCCTTATCCGGTTACCTTAGCTAGCCATCCGTCTAGTCCGTCAGCATCCAGGCTTTTACAAGAGCAGCGTAACCTGCCACGCCCGCGCCTTCTGCATCTTGACCGTCCCCTCTCCCGCCTGGCCAAGGAAGACCCAAAAACATTCGGTCTGTTTGTTGAGGGTGCGATGTTGCTAGCTTGGGACGTGGCCTGGCTCTGTCGCTCTCAAGGCATTACCACGATCAACAGTTTCGACGAGGTCTGTGACATAGGACGCAACATCTGGTTGCTGTCTCTCTCACAGCAAGGCCCAAGGAGTGATCGATCCGCACTGGACCGGAAAAGCCGAGGGGAGCCTGAAGTAGGAGCAGCGACAGGACGTAAGCCAACTGCTTTCGGCACTTTCAGTCATGGCAATCTACGGCATTTCCTGTCAGGCCACGAGGGTGCGGCGCTCATGCAGGACTGGCGACTCTCACAGCCTCATCGGTTGATGGACAAGCTGCGGAATCATCTGTTGCTTGAGATTACGGGTGCCGAATGGGATGTGCTGGATGAGAAGGACTTTGATGGCATGACGGGCGACGGTACACATGTCGGGGCGAGTGCTGTTTTTGTCGGAGGGACTCAAAGGAAGGCGCTTGAGCCGGCGATGAGTATGATGAGCGTGCAGGCGGATGAGGGCGGTAGGCCGAAAGGGGAGAGTGGATGGATGAAGGTGAGAGATAGAGGGAATGGGAAAGGTCAGATCTAGTTGAGATAGCAGTGCTGCATGCAAATGTTTGAGTGATGGGTTTCTTCCCATGATGAGCTCTCTACTATCCTCCTATATCGAGCAACACCACTCACAGACAACACTCTCGGCCTAGAGGATGTGGATCTGTCTACGCAACTGCGGTCCGTCGGCATCTGCGTCAAAAATACAAGGAGCTCATGTCGATCCAAGCGTACCTCGGTCGTCGTCTCCCCCACATTTTCCCTCTCTCCTCCCCAGTCGCCTGCCCACACTTTCTCCCCTCAGAGCCGCCCGTTACCGCTCGGCATAAGTGACACCCTCTCCCTCTCAACCTGTCTCGTCTCTCTATCCCGTGTTGCAGGTGCAGGCATTGGCGTGTGGAATTTTTTGGACCTCAAACTCACCACTCTTCCTCTCCTCCTCTCCTCCACCACATCACCTCCCCAATTATGAGCTTCATCGCCAACCGCTCCTTCGCCAGGGCCGCGTTCAGAAGCAGCATCATCGCCAGAAGCGGCCCCAGAGCTGCTGCTCCACTCTCCACCAGCTCCAGATTAGCCCGACACACCACCACCAAATCCTCTCTCTCTTCCCGATCTTCACCTCTCAACAACAACACCGCCGCCCGCTCATTTTCGACTACCATGGTGCAAGCTTCTGCCGGTGACGCCTTTGCGGCGCCCGCCGCGCCCGCCGAGTACGATCAAGAGATCGTTGATATGGCTTCGTACATTCACAACCACAAGATTGATTCGGACCTTGCTGTGAGTAGACATTGAGCGGAAGAACGATCTCAAGCTTTTCAGCAGAAGACTGACGTTCAATGCCAGATTGACACCGCTCGCTTCGTTTTCCTTGACACCCTCGGCTGCGGTCTCAAGGCTCTCGAATTCCCTCACTGCACCAAGCTGCTCGGCCCAGTCGTCGAGGGCACCACTGTTCCCAATGGCACCAAGGTCATTGGTACGCCTTACCAGCTCGATCCCGTCCGTGGTGCTTTCAACATCGGCGCCATGATCCGTTGGCTCGACTTCAACGACTGCTGGCTTGCCGCTGAGTGGGGTCACCCCTCCGACAACCTGGGTGCCATCCTCGCCGTGGCCGACTGGATGAACCGTAGCAACAAGGCTGGCGGCAAGAAGGTCGCCAACGGTGCCACTTTCACCGTCAAGGACGTGCTCGAGGCAATGGTCAAGGCCCACGAGATTCAGGGTTGCTTGGCTTTGGAGAACAGCTTCAACAAAGTCGGTCTTGATCACGTGGTCAACGTCAAGGTCGCCTCTACCGCCGTCGTTTCTCAAATGCTCGGCCTTTCTGAGGCTCAGACCCGCGACGCTATCTCCCAGGCCTGGGTCGATGGTCAGTCCATGCGCACCTACCGCCACAGCCCAAACACCATGTCCCGTAAGTCTTGGGCGGCCGGCGATGCTTGCGAGCGTGCCGTCAACGTTTGCTTGAAGGTTATGGCTGGTGAGGGTGGTATGGCTACTGTTCTCTCCGCCCCCACCTGGGGTTTCTACGACGTCAACTTCCACGGCAAGAAGTTCGACTTCCAGCGTCCCTACGGCTCCTACGTAATGGAGAACGTCCTCTTCAAGGTCTCCTACCCCGCCGAGTTCCACTCCCAGACTGCCATCGAGGCCGCCCAGCGTCTCAACAAGAAGCTCGCCGCCATGGGCAAGAGCGCCGCCGACATCGAGGACGTCACCAACCGCACTCACGAGGCATGCGTCCGCATCATCGACAAGCAGCTCAAGCCCATGGACAACTTCGCCGACCGTGACCACTGCGTGCAGTACATGGTCGCCACCATGTTCGTCTTCAACCGCCTCACCGCCGAAGACTACGTCGACGGTAGCGAGGCCGCCACCTCCCAGCTCGTCGAGTCCCTGCGCAAGAAGATCAAGTGTGTCGAGGACCCTCAATTCACCAAGGACTACCACAACCCCGACAAGCGCACCATCGCCAACGCCCTCACCGTCAAGCTCAAGGATGGCACCGTTCTGGAGGAGGAGGTCGTCGAGGCCCCTCTCGGCCACAGGCTCAGGCGCGAGGAGGCCAAGCCCGAGATCATGAAGAAGTTCGAGGCCCACCTCAAGCCCCACTTCAGCGAGTCGCACGTCAAGAAGCTCGTCGACCTGGGCAACAACCCCGCCGAGCTGTACAAGATGCCCGTTGACGAGTATGTGGATATGTATGTCA
This sequence comes from Cladosporium sp. IMV 00045, assembly GCA_001931905.2. Classification (NCBI taxonomy): domain Eukaryota; kingdom Fungi; phylum Ascomycota; class Dothideomycetes; order Cladosporiales; family Cladosporiaceae; genus Cladosporium; species Cladosporium sp. IMV 00045. The sequence goes on along the minus strand of MSJI02000671.1, from coordinate 64,889 downwards.
AGGAGAAGATCTTGTAAAAGGGTTGTTTATTTGAACGCAACTATTTGGCGCTCGGAAAGGATTATGGGATGGATATAGACGAGAAATGTGAATGACTGACTGTTCAAACTAACACCCTCCTGGAGTCGCATTGTCCTGACCCCAGCCGAGTTCAATTGTTTCGTGGGACTGGTATTCTCTCATCTACCAGGTTCGTTCTGATCTCGCTAACACGAGATCGTTCACACGCCAAACTTTATTCTTCGAGCTGGAAGATGCTTGAAGAAGTTGGGTAGTAACAAATATCAACTCAGCCAACAAATTCGCATGCATGCGTACTAACCAATGGTATCAATACGATCTCACCAGCTTTATCCCACTCGCTTACCAAGCTACCCCTCTGCCTAAGGTATCTTGGACATTTCAAATAAGACCTCGTTCCTCCCAAATAAATCCCGCTCATCGTTTCCCCATCCCGGATGCAAACACCATGTCGGTCTCTCAATGCTGCGTCACCGGCTTCGAATGGGATGGTGAACCCAAAGGCCACACCATCCCTTTCCCAACATCTTCCAACCAAGCCTACGTGACTGGCGACTCCTCTTCTGCCGCCATCCTTTTCATCTGCGACCTCTTCGGCTGGGAGTTCAGAAACAACCGTCTCCTCGCCGACGCCCTGGCCCGCGATGTTGGCGCAACTGTCTACGTGCCCGACTTGTAAGCCTTCCCAACCATTCTCACACCCTTCTCCAAAACACCTCCCTAACCCCACCGCCCCAAAACCAACAGCTTCAACAACGACCCCCTCCCCACCGACATCATGACGACCAAAAACCCTCCCTGGCCCGAACTCAACCTCGACGTCTACCTCACCACGCACTCGCGCTCCGCCCGCTCCCCCGAAATCCTCGCCTGCGCCCGCCACCTCCGCGCCCGATACCCCAAGCTCGCCGCCATAGGCTACTGCTATGGCGGCTGGGCGGGCGCGTACCTCGCTTCTGAGGCGTTCAACCCCCTGGACACCTCCAGCCCTCCTCTCATCGACTGTTTAACAATCGGCCACCCCTCCCTCCTCACCGAAGCGGACCTGGACTCCCTCTCTCCCCGCGTTCCAATTCAGGTTCTCGCGCCGGAGGTGGACGCGATGTACACGCCGTTTCTGAAGAGGCGGACCTGGGAGGTTCTGACGGAGAAGAATGCGAATTGGCAGTACAGGCATTTTCCGGGCGTGGAGCATGCTTGTTTCGTTAGAGGGGATTTGAAGAAGGAGGGAGAGAGGGAGGCGATGAGGAGGGGGTTGGGCGCTGCGGTGGGGTGGGTGGGGGAGTGGTTGGGTGAACGTTCCGACGTGTTTTGTTCTCCCTCGACGCAGGTAAACTCACTGAGAAAGCCACGTCGAGCGAGCTGACTGAGTTTTCGGCCGTCTAGCGTCTCGAGAGACACCGTAGACCTTTATTGTTTGGAATCTCGCTATGCGCCATTCGCTCTTATCGCTTCTTTGAGTCACTTTGGAATACTCGTCAGAATATTGTCTTTGACGAATGAATTGCCCAGACGTAGCGACGCTGAGCAGACGTTCTCCGGTGCAGACAATTTGCAGCTCATTCTCCAAGACTAAGTAACCCCCGTCTCCGCATGATGCTACGGAGCCTGCAATGAAGAGTGCTCAGATAGGTATTACTGACAGCCATCGCCCGAGTCTCGCAGACGAATGTCCCTAAATCAGCTGAGCTTCTCCGCCAAAGGCGCAATTTGGGCTTAGCAAGGCTCGTCAACAGAAGCATGTTGCGCCATTTCACAGCTCTTGGGTGCGGAGCTCACCATGAGACTCAGGACATCAAATGCACCATGCATCCCGTGGCGAACCATGAGCATGTACATTCAAAGTGCCGTCTTCGGCTGATATGCAGCAAGTCGGCTCTGTGCCACCCACCTTCTGGACGTGCAAGGTAAGGCATGCTTGCATTTGGTGGTGTCAGCACAGCCTTGTCTGCTAGCTCACAGAACGTAAGTCGTCTTACCCTTTTCTGCTTTTTTTTGGGCACCCACTTCCTCCTTGCTCACTGGAACACGATTCGATGCACCTTCATCAGTGTGCCTTGACATCACCACGAACGAATCGCAGGGTCCTGATTACCAGAGCAGGTGGGCTGATATGCGGCATTGTTGCGCCATCCATCTACAAGCACCATGAAGACATGCTAACAGTATCTGACACAGCCTTGCCGACGCTGCAACTCGGATTTGCAACCTCACATCCTGTTGTCTCCCATTCCTCGAGACTTACATATGAGCTTCTATCGAATGCTTACTGAGAGAGTGCAATGGACACCAACGATCATGGCGGCCATACCTTCCACAACACGTCCATCGGTGGGGACGCACGCGTTCACATGGGCGACATCTACAACTTGTTAGAGGCTGACTCCTCACAACAACGCATTCTCGAGTGGTTGTCCACGTACAACCCCTCATCTAGTCATGAATGAGCTTGCAAGCAATTTCAAGAGGGGACACTCAGCTGGTTCTTCAATGATGCTCGCTTCCAAGATTGGCGAGACCAGCATGGTCGCAGGTCATCATCAGTCCTTTGGTGTCGGGGGGACATGGGCACCGGCAAGACGACGCTGTTCGCACAGGTGCTGTGTTATCTTCAGGCTCAGCATAACACAAAGGGGAGACTGGCCGCGGTATACTGTTCGTTCGCAGACAGGCGCAATCAGACAGCAGAAGCTCTCTTGGGCTCCATTCTGGCCCAGCTCTATTTGCGCAACGATCAGGGATTCGGGATTCCTCAGTATGTGAGGAAGTCTTTCGAACAACCATGGTTCTGGAGAAGGAGTCCAACCATAGCTCAACTTCAAGGCTGGTTGGATCAGAGGTTGCTAGACGAAGAGGAACCGGTCTTCGTTCTTCTCGATGCGCTTGACGAGATGGATTCTCCATCGCGGCGTACACTTCTTCGCTCGTTACAAAGCATTACTCGTCGCAATCTAAGACTCCTGGTGACCAGTCGAGACCTACCAGACGTCGAAAAAGAGCTTTTTTGGACCCAACAAATACATATTCAAGTCCATTCGAACGACTTGAAGACTGCTATACTGTGTTGGCTTCGTGACCACGCCCGTGAGGGGTTTCTCGAGCTGATCCTGAGTCAACCGGGAAGACTTCCGTATGTCACAGTCGCGGATGAAGTGTTGGCTAAAGTACACATGGCCGCTGCGAACATGTAAGACTCTTCGAGGGTGGACAATGAGAAGATCTAAGCGCTCACGAATACAGGTTTCTAGTTGCGATGCTCCACCTGGACCGCATCACGCGATGTGCGAGGATTGAGGATGTCTATGCTTGCTTGGACACTTTCCTGCCCGGACTGGAATCCTTCTACGACGAAGCCTGGGACAGAGTAAGTCGCGGTAATGACTTGATAACTTCACGGCGTGCGAGATTGATCCTTATGTGGGTTACACTGGCCGAAGAGTCGCTCTCCGTGCGTGCTTTGAGAGAGGCTACTTCGGCTTCGGTCCATGGGGTCAAGGGAAGTCTTTTGACCGAACAAGAAATCATTGGCTCTTGTGCAGGTCTTTTGCATTCTGTGGTCGATCGTATCTCGCGGCCGCCCCTTTTACAGGGTCTTGGTCTCAATCAATCAAGGCTCACCGACGAACCGGAAAACCGATGCATTACATTCGTCCACGCTTCGGCCCATCAGTACTTTCTCAACAAGGCATCCTTCTACTTCCCGTACGCACATGACAGTATCGCGGCGACATGTCTTTCGTTCTCCGACCCCGTTGTAGTGACGTGGGCCATGAGATTCCAGGCCTCCTTCATCGCTATCATATTGTATACAATGCCTGAGATCTTCTGTCTAATATACAAAAGCAACTGACATTTTCTCTCAGGTTGCCGCAATTCGTTGTTTATCTCTACTTACTGAACTACGTCTTGCAACTGCCCGAGAATCGCCGATGCCGGTCTGCGGGTATGCTCCATGCCCCCTTCGAAGCCACGACGACGGCTTGTGCTCTTCTTGGGACACTTTTGTCCTCTATGCAGACCATCAGCCTCACGCACACTGCGCGCCAGCAGGGCGGAATATCCGGGTACGCCATCAAGCACCTATGCCAACACGCCGAACGAGGCCGCCCAATGACCAGATTGCAAATCTTCAAGACCGTGCTCAGAGGGCGAGCAATTTATCTAAAACTCCTGCTCTCGTGGTCAACACCTTCGATAGTATTGTTCTTCTTCATCGGCGACGATTCATCTGATCAAGGTAGATTTGCGGCCTCCTTACGATCAGGGCTGGCCGCATACTCATGGACGCTGGTTGCATTTAAACTGGGACTAGTGGCACACACGGCTCTGAGAAGTTACCACGGTAATCACGGCTGGACAAGGCTGAGTTCCCGCTGGGAGGACTTCGTTCTGATGCCGTTCCTGTTGGCATCGAACTTACTCCTTTGGGTCGTGTGTGTGGCTGCAGATGAGAATATACTTCAGTCGATGACACTGGGTAGTGTGGCTCGCGCCGCATTGTATTGGTCCATTCATGGTTGAGTCCGTAGTGAGTCAGGTACACAATTTCTTCTGATCCCCGGGACATAGTCCTCCCATTGCAGCATCCTCGTGCCGCCCTGTCGAATGCCACAGCTAGGTCTTATGTAATCAACGGCAAATGCTGATTGGACTAACATAATCGTGACGGCGCATGGCAGCTTTCAGTGGCTCCAATGTCGATCTAATGACTCCCCAATCCAGTAGTGTAGTGCAGGCTGGTGTATAGACCTATCGGAGGCAGAAAGCTCGAGTAGGCGAGGTCGTATGAGCGATATCAAGGAGGTGTCTGGCCCCAGGTGCGGTCGTGTTGAGATGTATGTTGTTCTTGAATGAACATACCCCAGGCATAGACACGGCGGTAACAGCATCTCAGTACTGTTGTCACACCTGACAAGTAAATGGGCGGTCATAGATACTCTCAGAAAGGCACTGTGCCACATTGAAGCGTCGCTGAGGAATGTTTGAGAGGTTTTCAATTTACCCTCTCCCCAACCCGTCATACGTTGCATTTCATACCCATCGTCAGAGCAATACGTAGGTTTACCATCTCGCATTTCCATACCATACCCCCGTCGCCATAAGAACGCCAATGCTCAATCCCATCTCAAAACCCAATGCAGAACCCCCAACCCCATCGCCAGAAAAAAACCACATCAGCGCGCTCGACTCCTCAACTAATAGACCCTCTGCTGCTGACCACCAACGACGCCCTGCACGGGAGCCGCGCCGTAGTTTCCCTGCGAAGAAGCGCCGCTCCTGGCGTTCAGCTCCGCGAACCAAGGGTGCGCCAGCGCCTGGTGGGCGGAGCAGCGCATCTCGGGCCGCATCTGCAGCATCTGCCCCAGCAGCTGCAGGCCCAAGTTGTCGACTTGCGGGAGGATGGCGCGCAGCTCTTGCGTGGCGTAGACGGGCCACGTGGGCTTGTACTCGGGGAAAGCGCTGATGCCCGGCCAGGAGCGCTCGCTGGGCGTGCCCATCAGGCGGAAGATTTTGAGGAGCTGGTCTTCGTTCGTCGTGCCGGGAAATAGGGGGCGGCCCGTGAACATCTCCGCCATGATGCAGCCGGCGCTCCAGATGTCGATGCTGGTGTTGTAGGTGCGGCTGCCGAGGAGGACGTCGGGCGCGCGGTACCAGAGGGTGACGACTTCGTTGGAGAAGGTGTTGACGGGGATGCCGAAGGCGCGGGCGAGACCGAAATCGGCGAGCTTGAGCTGGCCATGGTTGTTGATGAGCAAGTTCTGGGGCTTCAGGTCGCGGTGGAGGACACGATTGTCGTGGCAGAATGCTATCCCGCGCAGCAGCTGCCACATGAAGCTCTTGATGGTCGCGGGTTCCAGCGAGCCGCGCACGCCTGTGGAGGTGTTCGTGTAGGAATCCATGTACTTCTTCAGGTCCTTGTCCATGTACTCGAAGACGAGCATGAGCTTGTTCTCGGTGTGGATGACATCGTACAGGCTGACAATGTTCTCGTGCTTGAGCTCTTTCATAAGCGAGATCTCACGGATGGCCGTGCTAGGCGTTCCTTCCTCGCTGTCAAGGTGGATTTCCTTGAGCGCTACGAACGCGCCGGTTTGGCCATTGCGGCCTTTGAATACCTGGGAGACCGTCAGGACAGGGAATTCCTTCACAGCAACATCCTCAAGACGGCAAACGTACCGTGGCGTATGTGCCCTCACCCAACTTCTCAAGCTGCTGAAAACTACTCGGATGGCGCTTGTCCATTGCTTCGGTCCTGTGTCCTCCTCCGAGCGAGCGAACGCTAATGTTACTGTCCGTCCGCTGGCCCGCGGTGAGGGAATCTACGGTATGAGTGCCGACGTGGGTGGGATGCAAGCGGATCTGGTGAGGCTCCTTGCGGGTGTACTTGGGGTCCCAGAGGATGTCGCGCGAGGTGGTGAGTTGGGAGGCGATTGTCAGGGGCGAGGAGGAAGAGGCGGGAGCAACTATGGTGGTGCCGCTGAGGGAGGGCAGGGAGGTGTTGGTGTTATTAGGGTGGGTGGAGGTGCGAGCGGTGGGGCGCGGGGTTGATGAGGAGGCCGTTGTGAGGGTTGTCGGAGGGAGATGGAGCGGCTCGCTCGAAGGTGGTGGTGGTGTTGGAGGAGGGGTGAGAGGATGTTTGGAGTTTGCTGGTGGTATCGGAATAGCAGGCGATCATCTGAAGGATGGGCGTCCGGAGTGGCAGTGATTGGTATGTAGGGCGGTACTATACTTGTGGACGAGGTGTGATTGGTGATTGGGCAAGCAGGTGGCTAGGGTGTAGTGAGGTACAGTAGTCCAGCTTTGGCGCTTAGCAGGCTGTGAGGACGAAAGTGAAGCCTCAGGCACTCTACTTTCTCCCCTCTCTTTGTTCGAATCTCACTGAAATTTCCCCCCGCGGTTGGGAGCGAAGTCGTGTGTGTGTCGCGCGCACATGCAAGCGGGACCACTTCTCTGCTGTGTGTGTCATACTTCCCTTCCCTTCCCTAGGGCCAGCCAGTGTTCCAACCCGCCTTTGCAACCCACTTTCCACCACAGTCCGCCCACCACCACTCTCTCCCACAAACCTACCACCACCACCACCCTCTCTTCTTCCTACTCTCCCACACAGGCAACGAAGCCGCACTGCCATACTCCTGTCACTGGCTAATTCGTCGCCATGCCCAAGAACAAGGGAAAGGTGCGTCATCCAACAATACCCCGCCATCATCCCATCCCGCCCACCAAAGACAACCACCACACACGACAACAGGCGCACCCATACTGACTGACACCTTCACGTACAGGGCGGTAAGAACCGCAGAAGAGGAAAGAACGAGAACGACAACGAGAAGCGTGAGCTCACCTTCAAGGAGGAGGGTCAGGGTAAGTCATCTCCGTCGCTGTCGATGCCTTTGCCGCCGCCGCGATCGACCCCGCCATGTCACAAGACAGACACCCAACTAACACTCCCCTCCCCACAGAGTATGCCCAGGTCGTGAAGATGCTCGGCAACGGCCGCCTCGAGGCCGCCTGCTTCGACGGCAGCAAACGTCTCGCACACATCCGCGGCAAGCTCCGCAAGAAGGTCTGGATCAACCAGGGCGACATCATCCTCCTCTCCCTCCGTGAATACCAAGACGAGAAGGGCGACGTCATCCTCAAGTACTCCGCCGACGAGGCCCGCTCGCTCAAGGCCTACGGCGAGCTGCCCGAGACCGCCAAGATCAACGAGACCGACACCTACGGCGGCGAGGAGGAGGGCGGCATCGGCTTCGACTTCGGCGAGGACGACAGCTCGAGCGACGGCGAGATCGACGTTGACGACATTTGAGCGGGTGAATCTCTCTCTCTTGTGTATTCAACTTGGATGTTGGGAGCATTTTGGAGCCATGCCTTGCTGCCGGCCAGGAGCGCTGCAGGACGGACAAAGAAGGGAAAGATTCGCGGCGAGTCTTCCGCCATTTTTTCTTCTCTCACCGCTGCGCTATGAAACAAAAACTGGCCGTGATGATTGAGCGTGCTTGCGCCCTACTACTACCTGGGCCCTTTGTGCTTATGACCAAAACAAAAATTTTGCATGACGGGGGCGTATTTCACGTTAGCTATGACATCAAAAAAAGAAATTCCGCACAATTCTTTGTCCGTGTTCTCAAACGTTCGTCTCCGAACAATACCTAGCAAGATCTCGTCGCAGACCGTTAATATCTGAAACCGAGAATCTTTCAGCGGTGGAAACGTTGGGCACGGTTATGTAAGTGTGGGTCGAACATCGTGATTTGCGTAATGATATAGGCGCGATTGACGCATGTAATAAGAAGATCGGGGACGATCAGATGCGTCGTGCTTTGAACACAAGAACAGTCTTTATGATAGACTTGAGCAGTTGCTTACTCGGAAGAAAATTGTCAGCATAATGTTGAGACGACTCCATTCAAAGCATCACTGGAATGATAGTGTATTTGCTACGAGATAGCATGTCGTCCCTCAGAGACTCCATCTGCTGATAGCCGGCGTTGAAATCCCATGTGCAACTTCACTTCTTCGTTTCGAAGCAGTGCGCACCGAAACGCCACTTCGTTTCCACCGGTCTTTTACGCGACTCGTCTTAAAAGAATTCAGGACTGATAAAAAATCTCGAAAATATCTCCATCCTAGCTAGTCTCCGCAACACCCATAATCCCAACATCACCTTCCACCCACCCTCTCCCTCCAACCGACAACCCCTCCGACAAACAACAATGACCGACCCCACCACCACTCCCCCCAACCCCACCGTCTTCTTCGACATCACCCTCGGCGGCGAACCCCTCGGCCGCATCAAAATGCAGCTGCACGCCGACGCCGTCCCGCGCACCGCCGAGAACTTCCGCCAATTCTGCACCGGCGAGACGCGCAACCACCTCGGCCGCCCGCAGGGCTACAAGGGCGCTCGCTTCCATCGTGTTATTAAGGATTTCATGGTGCAGGGGGGCGATTTCATTAATGGCGACGGAACGGGGAGCGCGAGTGTTCATGGCACGAGGAGTTTTGCGGATGAGCAGGAGGGGTTGAGGGGACGGCATGATGGGGCGGGGGTGCTTAGTATGGCGGTAAGTTATCTTTTCCAGTGGCAACTGTTGCTCGTCTCGGTCGACTCGATCGGTTGGTGAGATGAGCATGAGAGTTTTCGTGCTGATAAATCTACTCTCCAACAGAACTCAGGCCCAAATACCAACGGCTGCCAATTCTTCATCCTCACCGCTCCCGCGCCGCATTTGAACGGGAAGCACGTGGTTTTCGGCAAGGTCGTCGAGGGCATGGATGTCGTGCGCAAGATTGAGAATGTCCGCACGAGAGATGAGAAGCCCGTGCAGGATGTGACGATCGCGCAGTGTGGTGAGATGTAGACGATGGCATGGTGAATCACACCAACTCGCTGGTTTAGTCACCAGAGGACTAATTAATACAGAGCATAGCAGAAACGAAGAAGTCATTCTGCACGCGGAATAAGAATTGCGTCCACCAGTATCGCCCAACAGATGACACGCTCTCCATCTTCATTGCAATGCATCGCGCACACAAACATCCCCTACCCCTTCGTATCAAAACTCCTCAAAAACCTCCACCTCCCCTCCTTCCCCCACCCCTTCGCCCGCCACTCATTCGCCCTCTTCGGATAAAACTCCACAACATCAAACAAACTCGAATCATGCGCAATCACCGCGAACACATCCTCATAAGCGTCAAACTCCGTCATCTTGTCAATACTCCGCTTCGCTTCCTTGTCGTCCTTATGCACCGCTCCCGCCGGCGCGAAGAAGGGCTCCGTCCTGCTTCCCTTCGGATGAATCGCCTGGAAGATCTCCCCCGGGCACGCGCTCGTCACATTCGCGAAAGGCGCTTCAAGCGGGTTGGGTCTGATCGCATCCGGCAGGGGCAGGTATTGCGTCGGGCGGAACTCGCCTCCGTGGTGCGCGATGTCGCCGCCTAGGAACATGAACGTCGGCGGGTTGGCTGTCGTCCGAGCCAGCGCGCACAGGTGGCCCACCGCGTGGCCCGGCGTGTCGAGGAGGTAGAAGCTGCCGTCGCCGTAGAAGTCGAGGGCGTTGAATTTCCCGATTTGGAGGCTTTGGCTTTGGCTGACGAAGTCGATTTCGCGCAGTTCGCGGCCTTGCCAGGAGCGCTCGTCGACCGGGGCGTCGGGGATGGTTGGGAAGGCGGGCGAGAAATTCTCCTTGAAACCCGGTCCGACTATCAGGTCTGTCGAGGACGGGAAGGTTGACGGGTCGCCGGTGTGGTCGAAGTGCCAGTGCGACCAGATTATGGCGCCGATGTCTTCGAGGGATTGTCCGTTCTCGCGGAGGATGGTGGCGACGTCTTTCTCCACCTCGAGGCTGGCTCCGGGTGTTGACTTGAGCAGTTCCGCCACGGCGGTTGGTCCGTTTCCCCAATCTTTGCGCACGCCGAGGTCGAAGAGTAGGGTGTCGTGTTTGGATTTTTTGCTGGGATTGTCGTGTTTGATCAGAAAGCTGTAGCAGCAGGCTTCTAATTGCTCATAGCCTGGGACTGGCGGTTGCATGAAATTGCCTGCTGGCAGTTTGATGTGGGCGGTCGTGTCGATGATGGACACTTCGACGGTGGAGTCCGAGGGTGGGATGTTCAGAGCTGGAGGTTGTTGTGCTTTCGTCATGATGTCTTCTTACCCAGGTTCGGGATGTTTGTTGCAATGTCTCGCTGGTGGACTTGGATGAGAGTTGATGAGAAAACGCTCCCGCTTATACGTATGTGTCTGATATAGGGAGTGGAAGATGATACTGAAACGTATACGGACGTTTAGTCAGGCCGATTACGAAGCATGAGCGGGGGATGTCATTCAGCTGCAGACGAGCGGTGCCGATGCCGATGAGATCCTCATGCCTATCTTTCACCTGGGCAGCCGTGTGATTCCTGCATAGAAATTTCGGCTGTCACGGCAATCGAAGTGTTGTGAGTTCAGATTTCAAGAGGACAAAGTGGAAAGAACATGTCAGCATCGATGCTGTCTGAACCCCGTTCCGTAATGGACGTGTAAGTCGATCGCAACTGTCACTCACCAATCTCATGGACTCCAAATTGATGAAAGTAATCAATTTAGATGATGTACCTCAAGTCGCTGGCTGATCGCGATCTGATGGTGGACTGCTTTCGAGCATGAGAGCAACAACTGTTAGTGACCAAAAACTGAATTGCTACGGAAGCCGTACCGCCGAATGAAAACTAATGACACCAACACCCAATATGTTTAAGAAAGCTCAACTCGAGATATGCCGTGATGGGTGAATGTAGGCCCAAACTTCCCTATGATGATGTGTCAGCCAGCAACTATTACTTGATTCTGAATAATGATCCTCGGTCGGATGGGACACTGACTTATCCTCTGAGGGATGATAAAATTGAGAATTGAGCAGGATGTATAAACCTTACTCTCTGGACAACTGGGCTAAACAAATTAGGTACTCAAATTGCAGTCGACTCCTCGGAATGTAGACCCTAAACCGTTTGTTACTCCCATCTGCTGCGCGGGAGTTCTTCCTAAAATACTTCGGGATATCGATCGAGAGAGGGGCGATTGGGTGGAGCGATGTTACCTTGTGAGTCGCTCTAGATCCCTCACGTCAGCACAATAGCATGGCAAACAATGCTGGATCTTGGTCAGAAATTAAGATGCATGCAATACCCTGAATATATCCATGTGGACAGCAATGAACCATCTTTATTTTGGGCTGGATTTAACACAATCAAGGATAACTACTTTGTCAGAGCCGCATGATTCTGCGAACTCACTGGGAGACCCGAGTTGATGATCCTAGCTGACGTCGATGGCATTGATCGAATCGATGAACTTCATGACGCTGAAATGATGGTCATGTCGCCCCAACTTCATCACTTCAAACGGTACGACTTCCGAACAGCATCGAGAATGTTACATGTACATGTAGTTTAGAATATATGTGGATGCTGCAGAGCAACACATTTCTTTCATCTTCCATTCGCCACCTCACCATCATGCACGCATCTCGTTTCCACACAATTGCTAGATCGGCCCGCATAGCGAGCTCGCATCAGCCTCCAGTAATGGTGACCTCATCAAAGAATGCTCGAACCCTCTGCACAGCAGCTATAAGGGCCTCTTCTCGCAGTATGCTCTCTCCGGGACAGAAGAGTACCAATCTCCCCATCGATCGTCTCAGCCACTTTAAACAACAATTTATCCCAACCACCAGACACTACTACGCAAATATGTCTAGCAACAACCCTCAGGACCACAACAACGACCAGTTCAAGCTGGAAAACCTCTACAATGTCAAGGACAAGGTAGCTCTCGTTACCGGCGGTGGCTCCGGCATTGGCCTCATGGCTGTCCAGGCTCTTGCAGTGAACGGCGCTAAGGTCTATATCACTGGCCGTACCGAAGAGAAGCTGGATCGAGTTGCTGAGACATACGGCAAGAACGCCGCTGGCTCAATCATTCCCCTCACCGCAGACATCAGCAAAAAGGACTCCATCAAGGAACTTTACTCAGCCTTTTCGAAGCAAGAAAAGCGCCTCGACATCCTCGTCAACAACGCCGGTGTCTCCACGGGCTCGACCAACACCGACGCCGGCTCCGCCGAAGCCCTGAAGAAAGAGCTTTTCGAGAACGAGAGCGCCACCTTCCAGGACTGGGATAATATCTTCCGCACCAACGTCTCGCAGATCTTCTTCATGACCGCCGCCTTCCTGCCGCTTCTTGACGCCGGCTCCCAGCAACACCCCGGTTGGTCCTCCACCGTGCTGAACATCACCTCCATCTCCGGCATGGTCAAGACCTCGCAGCACCACCCCAACTACAACGCCAGCAAGGCCGCCGCCATCCACCTCAACCGCATGCTGGCCAACGAAATCCAGGAGAACGGGCTCAAGATCCGCGTCAACTCCCTCGCCCCCGGCGTCTTCCCCTCTGAGATGACCACCAGCGAGTCTGGCGCCAACCAGAAGTCCGCCATCCCCAAGGACAAGTTCGAGGGCAAGGTGCCGGCCCAGCGTCCTGGAAATGACCGCGACATGGCCAACGCTGTGCTGTTTGCTGTTTCGAACCAGTATTTCAACGGTCAGAACTTTGCTGTTGATGGTGGTTACACCCTCGCTGCTGGCATGTGAGGGGTTTGATCCCTGTTTGACCCTGCCGTGTGTATTCTAAGACATGATTTATGATTAGCTTATAATGATACAATATTTTGTCTGTCGTCTTTGAGTTGTCTGGTTTACCATTGATCGTCTCGCTCACCCGCACAATATCATCATCGCTCCAGTGCTACACTTGTTGTGGTCTTCGAGTGAGTGATCACATGGACCAAAGTCAACAGGACATCCGATCGAAGGGGATGAAGTTACCGAGGAATAGCCTACCATATTCCGTGGAGCCTCTGAAATACAGTCTTTTACATGCCCTTTCCCATTTTCTGTACAGACAGGTGAATCCGCTTACATTGAACGCCCTTACAATCAACGCTGACCCTTTCTTTTCATCTTCTCCCTCTGATACTCCTTGGCCTCCCTGCCCTCCTCGCCCTGAATCTCCGCAACGAGCCTCTTGTACTTCTTCTCGTAGGCGGCGTCCCTCTCCCTCTTCTCGCGCAACTGTTCGCGCGCGATGAAGTTGGCGTCCTTGCGCAACTCGCGCACCGCGCCCTTGCGCTCGCGCTTGTACTCCTTCTGCAGCTTGGCGGCGTCTGAGCGCTCCTTGTCCGGGTCGTAATGCTTCGTCGGGTCGAAGGTCTCTTCGAACTTCGGAATGCTGAGGCGGATGGACAGCGGCTTGTGGTTGTGCAGGGTGAGGGGGCGGCGGTGGAGGCGGGATTGGTTGAGCAGAATCTTGAAGTGTTGGAGGTCCTTCTTCGTAGCGCCCGAGCTGGAGAGGATGGGGAGGAGAGGCTGGAAGATTTCGATGAAGGCTGACTTCTCTTTCCAAAGGTTGGCCATGGAGGTAAGATTTGCCAGATGAGCCTTCTTCTGAGCAGTGTCCGGTGCGGGTTTCGCGCCGAGTGCGCGCACGGTGAAACGGACTGCTTCGGGCAAGTAGCGTTTGCTGAGCTTCTGATAGCTGAGGGCAAGATGCACAAGGTACGCTCCCTGAGTGTGGTGCGGAGCGGTTGTAGGATTGGTGATTCCCAGCCAGCGAGCGATCAGTGTGATAGCAGGCGTGACGACTTGGTGGAAATGGTCACTCGGTGGGTAGATCGAGCCAATTGCGGTCAGAATAACCATGTCACCGGCTGTGGGCTGACCTCGCTCGTGGAAAGCTTGGAGGTGTATCCTGAAGGCCGCCGCGATCTCCGAGGGGTATGTTCTCGAAAGCGAGTGGAGATGCCTGATCAGCTGCTCGATGACAGCAAGCGACTGATCGTTGTTTGCCATGTACGCGATGTGATCAACAAGTGATATCGAGAAGTCTGCCATAGAGTCCTTGTTGGAGGCCGACAGCGATGGATGATGTAACTTGCGAATCCTCTGCACAGTGGTGGGCAGTTCTTCCACTGGGATGTCCTTGACGACGTCCAGCAACTCGGTGTGTGATTGAGGGCAAGGGTATGTGTATCGCACTCCCAGGTCTGTCGCATTCGCTCCGCTCTTGCCAGCGTCGCCATCTTCACTTCCGCCACCGATGGCATCCTCGACGAACTCATCTTCCTCGTCAGCTTCAGGCTCTTGCGCATCAGACTCGGCGTCAGACCCAAGCTCGACAAGGTCTTCGTCCACGGAAACGTCGCTTTCGGCATCGCTGTCGACATCGGAGCCGCTCGCGATCAGATCATCGTCCAGTGCGAAGTCGTCCTCGTCAGGTTGTACTGCCTTTTCCTTTGCCGGTTGCTGCTGCGCGGTCGAAGAGGTGAAACCGAATTCAGCCATGTCGTCGTGAATGTCATCATCGCCATCCGCAATCTCCTGAGGCGCACCAGCACCGCCCTCCTCTGCCTCGTCGTCCGAGACGGCCTCACCATTCATACGCTTGGCACGCTTCTCTTCAAGTTTGCGAAGTCGCTCTGCCTCGGCAGCAGCCTTCTCTTCTTCTGTCTTGGTGCGATCGGAGGGCTTGGCTCGGGTATCCTGAGCGTATTGACGCATGCGAATGTCGTACTCTTTGTCGGCTGCGGCGCGATCGAGGCCGTCAATCAGCCTTTGACGATCGGGGTTGATGCCTGCGGCAGCTCCTTGGGCCGTGGATTGTTCGACTTCCTGTGCTTTCGGAGGCGGTTTGTACCCTTTGAGAAGAGCCAGCATCTCCGTCATTCCCGAGTCCATCTTTTCGCGAAGCTCGTCGTCTTCCTCCTGTGCCTTTTGTCTCTCGTATTTGTGCATCTTGGATTTGGCGATGACCTCTTCCATGACCTCCTTCTTAGTCTTCTTGCGCTCAGGCTCATCCTTCGGCTCCTCGGGCACGGGTTCCTCATCATCCTCATCCTCAACATCTGATCGCCGACGCTTCTTGCGGATAAGCTCTCCGTCGGACTCGTCATCCGAGCCTCCTGATACATCGTCCTTGAAGTCGTCGCCCGCCAGATCCTGGATGCTGCGTCCTCCGTGCGTGAGACCGAACCCGCCCTCGTCGTCGCTGTTCTCGAGATCGAACATCGAGCCTCCCTTCTTGCGCTGCTTCTCCATGGCAAAGCGTTCAGTCGCGCGCTCTTCCGGCGTCATGCCAACATCTCCCTCTCCAATTCTGCGATCCACCAGACCGCCAGTCTTGTTTCGCCGCTGCATCTCCGGCAGCAGAGTCGACCTACGCATTTCCTCGCCAGCGCTCTTGGTGACGCCAGGCCTGTGCAAAATGTCCTTGTAACGGTTGCCGGACTTCCCATCGTTTGCGCTCTTGTTGCTGGCACTCGGAAACTTGGCCGGGCGAGAGGCCTGGCGCATCTCGAACGGGTTGAAGGAATCGCGGATTTGCTGGAGGGCGGCATTGCGCTCGACGCGCTCTTGGCCAGACCGGCCCTTCTGGTCCTTCTTCTGCTTTTTGGACTTTTGCGGGCCTGTGACGCCCTGCTCACGCAGCGACGTCTTCAGGCGCTTCAGTTGCGAGGCAGGCATCCTTTTTGTGGTGTGGGTTGGTAGAGCTTGCTCGTCCGTCGGCTTCGCCTCTGGATAGTCTTGAACTTTTTCTCGAGCGAGAGGTCAAATCTGGGGTCGGGCTAGGGACAGCCCGCCGCAGGTCGCCCCACTTCTATCCAGCTGTGCAGCCAGCCATGTGAGGGAGAGATGAGTGTCTACTAGATACCATGTGTGTCCACTTAGATGATTTTGATGCATTGATAGTGCCGTAGGCAATCATGCGTGTACGATCTAGTTGTGCATCTTCACAAGATTTCAAGACAAGACTTGGCGATTGCAGCGCCAAGCCGATGCATACGATTTTGAACAGGAAAAGAAAATTTGTGGTATAGACATTCTCTAGCTCTCATGAAGAATACTTTGGGGCTGGGCCAGCATAACGTTTTGCCACGGATGATCAGATGAATCCGGGAGCGAGTAGCAAACGCCCTAGCAGAGATCAGTCTTAGCAGCGACCATTTGAGAAGCCTGCTCACTGCTGAATGGGATGTGGCTCTTGACTCTGCCCGGCAAGATCTGTGACTTGCAATCAGAGCGCTTGTCCACCATCAGCTCTGTACCATCTTTCAAGCTTCAATCTCTGGCTGCGTCGCGTAATCCGGAGTGGCCGACACAGCATACTCATGATGAGCACACGTACCAGTGACGAACACCGGTACGTCGCCACCCCGAACCTCGCATGAACCCAGGGCTGACCTCATCACATTCCCTCGCAACAACCGCATCCTCTGCAAGCTCAGCATCAAGCCTTACAAAGGCCGTAGAAAACCGTCCAAGTGAGCACGAAACTCATCAAGCCGCCGAACAGATCGCCGATCCAGAAATCTCCCAAGGGCCGGAAAAAGTAAGCGCTGGCGTCGCCCTTCGCTTTGAGAGAGAACATGAGTAGGGAGACGATAGCCGTGCCCACGAAGTAGAAGAAGAACCCGGGCAGGGATTCCAGGCCCAGCGTTCCGGCGGCGACACCGAAGAGCGATGCTGTTAGGCTTCGGATGTTGGAGACGGTCTGAGATCTTGTGCGTTAGTGACTGACATATGATGTAGCGCTTCTGCGATGGGAGGCTGTGAAAGGGCATGATCGCGAGAGTAAGGAGAATGCTTACGCGAGCGTTGTGGCCTACGCTCTCGCCCACGATGGGCTTGAGGGCAAGTTGGCGTTCATCGAGCATGACGACGATGTGTGGTTTCCAGTAGCAGACGGCGCGGTGGCGGTGTTAGGTCAGCAGGCCGTAGACACCACGCCAGTCACGTCAGATGTGGACGTTCCAAGACCTCCGACCAGGTGAAGTGAAGTAAAGTGGCCGGCCGAAACGCACCCGTTACCTCCGAGGCGTTCGCGGTGCTTGCTTTGCTGGAGAACAGAGTGGCCGGAGATACGTCTAACAGCTGTAGTAAGACGTATTGCACTATTCTGACGGCGTGAGATGAGTATGGAGTCGACGATAAAATGATCAAAGATTTTGTGTTGACCTCAAGACCTGGTGCCATCGAAGGAGAGTCGTGGCATGAAGCCGAGAGCGCTGGTAGGCCCCGATTGGGCTTAGCGTGCACGTGCCGACTTCACTTTCCACCGTTGCTCCAGAGCCAACGTGAACTACACTCCGAAGGCTAGTACTGCGACACGCACGAATGAAACATCTCAAATCCGAATCTTGCATATGGAAAGTTCGGACAACACATCCCCCGGTCTGCTATCATTCGAACGAATGTCTGGAATGCTTTGTATAATAGGTATGCCCATGATGCGTCTTATGCTCCCCAACATACTGCTACTTCAGTAGCCAGGGGGTGCTCATTGATAAAGCCTTCCAAACTCTTCCAAGTATCTATTGCGTTGTTAGCCATGGGTCGTGAGAATACAAGATTAATGATGGATACACTCACCTCTGCAGATGGCCCGGCAAATTGTACCCTTCGACTTGAGACGCTCGCTGCAACAATTGCAAGGCCCGCTGGAAATGTTTCTCGTTGGCGCGCGGACTGGAGACATTGCCCAGAGACATATACGCTTCTGCCGCCTACGCGAACATGATTAGCCCTGGGTCTCTTCTCGAAGACGATGGTCTTTCTTACCTTGGCAACCAACTCGCCAGACAGGGCATCCTGCGTCAGAGCCGCAGCGACAGCTCGTTCGAAGTACTCCGTGGCGGGCTGCAGAAACCCTCTCGCTTCGACGTAATCTGCAGTACCTACACGCCGCTCAGCCTCTGCCGCTGACTCCCTGCCGCCTGAAGACGTCCGGGCTGAGCGTTGCGACGAGGAAGAGCCTTGAGCGGTGTGAATCCGCGCGAGCGAGGGCTGTGCTCGGGATAACCACATTTGACCAAGACCTCTCAGGGCAGCGAGATTCTGCGGCTCGCGCTGAACAATGGCAAGCCACTGACGCGAGCACCACGCCGCAATGTCCGTGACGACACCGCTGTCGACGTCTTTGCATGCGAGCATTTGTAATGCTGCTAGCATCCATGCCTGCTCGCCTGTTTTGGCCGGTTGCTGCATGAATGTGGTGCTTTCCAGGTGTGCGATGGTGGTTCTTGCGAGGCCTAGAAAGTTGCGCCATTGCTGGGGCGAGGACCGCAGCATAGTGTAGATTTGGTTGATGGCCGTTTTGCAGGCATTGATGCGTTGCTCCTCACTCATCGTGGCTTGGAGGTTGTAACTGTCGGTGTTTGATGCTGTCTGTTGATTGAAGGCATTTTCGACAGCAGCATCGGAGCTCACAACCTCGCGTTTTATAAAATCTCGAACACAACCAGGCTGCCGATTCGCATTCGCGATTGTCGATATCGCAATTTTGTTCGGTGTCGCCCTTGGGCTAGTGATATTATCACGCAGCTCGCGTGTTCTTTCTCGGTCTGACAGACAGATGTCCTTGGCTTTTATGCAAGATTCGGAGATGCTCTTGATATAACAACTTGTGGATCGGACGAGTGGAATCGGTAAAGGACGAATTGTGGCGAAGCCCGAAGCCGCGTCGACCTTGAAGGATGCCAGGTACTGCAGTCGAAGTTTCGATTCCAGCGCCATGTCTGATCATGCCGACATCGTTAGGTCGATATGGCAACGCTTGTTTCTTCGGGGAGAGCGAAGGGAGCGGCATCTGGGTCTTTTAGATAGAAACATCTTATCGACGGCACGCAAGGCCTCGTCTGTTTGAGGGAAGATCTACGTTGAAAAGCTGCCGGCCGAATAGTTGTAGATAATTGTCAACATAAGCAGTAGGGCTGTCATTGTGGCTTGGACGGATGACACGATGAAACCCAGCGGTCGCGCAAGGCTGTATGGGTGAAGTGAAGTTGGAGCCTATCGTGAGAGTGACTTAGCTGAAGTGATTACGAAGCGTTCGACGTCGAGACTACATGTACATGAGCATCCGAGCCGGAGTGATTAATCATCGATATCTTGACTTCACTGTTGTTCTGCTGTACATTCCGCTCGAGACGTGACATCTTTAGAAACGTAGCCGAGTAGAAGGAGTTGAAAAGAAGTGACGTCCGAGCAAGACGGCGAAAATATCTGGCTTGTTTTAGTCTTGAAAAGCCGAACCATATTTGGCCGAAATCCTTCATAAGCAACGGTCGGTAACTGCTGCCGTTGCCTTCGCTGACGGGCGGCCAAATGTTTGAGCCGAGAGGTGACATGATAAGGTACCTCCTGTACATAAAGTGTGGTGAGCTTTGTCAGCCGCGCTGTTCCGCAGACCATACATACTACTACATGTTCTAAGGCACAGATGAACTAGATTTGATTTGATTACATACACTCGATCTACCTCTGATGTCACGCACTTTGTCTGAATAATGATCAATACAGTGCTGCATTGTAAGCACTCGACTGTCCAAAGAATACCATCTCAACAGACGAATTTCATGTGAAGCCTCAGAGCCTCGAATCTCGCAGCATGGCCAGCCTTGTGACGGGGATAGCACAGAGCCCTATGCCGGCGGTAGATCTACCTCTGGTGCCAATCTCCGTGCGCTCGGGGCTGTGCAGAACATTTGTGTTCGTTTCGAGTTTGTTCTCAAATAGTGATCCCGAGTGCTTGAGATTCATACGCCATCTACGTCGCACATGCAGATGTTGGCGGACGTCTTGATAGAAAAGTTGACCAGATCATTGTACGCCTTGAGACACCGAGGTCGGTGGGCATCGGATGACGCCGTTGGGCTGGAATGACGATAGGCCTTTGTGTTGCTCATAATGAATAATGTGTTGATATGTGCTGCGTCCGGATGAAGAAGTCGATGCTTCATTTCACTGTTTCTAGCATTGTTATGCCGCTACAAGGCTGCGACGAGGAGAAAGAATACAAGGACAAGCATATTATTTTTGGACGAGATCGTAAACAAAACCTCTAGAACGTCAATCAGACCAAATGACGGTCCACCTCCACTTCTGCACGGGCTGATCCAGGGGCTGCAGGCGTTCGCTTGTCAACGGTCACGGCATCCCAGTCTCTCTCCACCTCCAGGACATGTGGTGCGACGCAATCTCCAGCCATGTCGTTCACTCTACAACATCACGCGTGACAACCAAAACAAACACAACAAAGCATACATCCACTTTCCTTAAACGCATCCCCTGTCCATACTTTCTCTCAGCCTTACATCAGCACTTACAGCATCGCCTGATACCCCTCATTGCGCGCATTCCTTAGAAGAAACACTGCGATAAAGCCATGGAATGGAGCCCATCTACGCCCAAGGCACTCCTTTAGCTGCCTACCTCGAAGGTTTGTCTACCTGCCCTACTCTCTTGTGTCTTCCAAAGTCCATATGTTGGCTCCAACAACGCACCCACGCAGCGTACTGACGCCCCTGCCCAGGCGAGGGCTCCTACGACCCAAACAACGACAGCGACCTCGAACAGAGCCCGTCTCTGCGCGCACGCGACGCCGATGAGCCTGTGTCTTTCGCTCCTTCGAACACACTACCCGCACCATCCTCACGTCTGCGCCGGAAGATCCTCCCACCCATCCGTGTCGAGCCGCCAACTACCGGACGAGCTTCCCTCGCACGCTTCCACAATGCCTGGTCGACCGCCGTCAACTCCCGTCTAGGAAGAACCGACAACGAAAAGTTCCTGGAGCACTTCCGCTACACACTTGTAGCCTCACAGCTTCTGAATGAATACCTCGACCAAGGCTCTCTACCACCACCCACTTCAGTCTCGACTCAGAGCACAGACGGCGTGGCAAGCGAGCCGGCAATATTCAATAATGCGAACAGCTTGTATGGTGCGCTTGGAACAGCGGCGATCGCCTTCGCAACAGTATGGTTAATACATTGGGCACGCTCGGCCAAAGGTGGATACTTCAGCAAAGGCCGGATAACCTTGGTTGTGACTATCTTTGCCCTGCTCGCCCTCATAGGCTACGCATACGTGAGGAGACAGTGGCTGAAATACCTCCGCCAGCAAGCCGTTGACGGCGCCAACAATTTGACCACGAATTGGCAAGCCTTCGAAATTTCAAGCTCGAGCGCTTTGCAGTTCATACAAGAAGTTGAATTGGTCTCGAAGGGCTACCGGCTGAGCACGCCTTTACCCCCTGTTTCGAGGCTCGAGGATAGCGGCCCTGCCAGACGTTGTGCTAGACTGCGCAAAGTGCTCCACAAGGCATACGGTTCGATTATTCCGGCATGTATTGCTGGAATCGCAACACTTCGCACCCTGATTGACGAGGACGACCTGGACCGGTATTTCGACGTCTACGACATCAACCCGCAGGATGCGCAGGATGCGTCCGGACCAGAGGCTCTGACAGCCCTTGAAGACGACCCGGAATCCCTGAAATCGCTCCGCGTGCTGGGATACCGAGCGAGCATACTCCGCCGTGTGGCCGTCTCCGCCCTTATGTCTCTCGAAGCAGACGGCAGCAAACCAGATTTCACACGCTGGCGCACAGCTACCGAGCTTTTGATATCACTCAGTAACACATTAGCAAGCTCTGCAGACAAGATTCAGTCCGTCATGGCCGAGATGGAGACTCTGAGTGTACCCAGTACTCCTGCCATGAAATCTCCGACTACCGGTCCCGCTCGCGATAATATGCGGAGTCAAGTGCGTAAAATCTCGGCTTTGTCATCTGGCATTCGAGGGCTGCAAGCGAAGATGCAGGTGTTGAGGGAAGAAACGAGCCGCTCGATAGAATCTTCGGATGATCTCACAGATGTTGGCCCGAACTTGATGGCTCAGTACGACTCTATCGGCACCGACTTGAAAGACTTGATGCAAGCTTGGGAAGCTGGCAAAGCAAGCTTACAGTCAAACATTTCACGTCAAGAGAAGCGTCTCTCTCTTGCCTCGAACTCGTCAGCACTGCGTTCACCTGTCTCATCGCTTGGCGGTCTGACAGCAGTAGACGAAGATGGGTCACCGGCCAATGCCCTGAAGCTCTTGTCAGGCGATAGTGAAGACATAAAATCGAATCGATCGAGTATGGCAACCACTCCTTCAGAGGAAGGTGAGGCCGTCTTCGAAGCTATTGCAATGCCCAAAAAGCGCTCCTCTCTCACCCGCGAGGAGAGGATCACCAAAATGAACCAAGAGCGCGAGAGGCGCACAAGTCTGATGGCACGTCGCGAAGCAAACACCAGCATGCTGAAGGAGCTCGAGAACGTCATCACGCTACGACCCAAGAAAGGCATCCACGGAGGAACCAGAATCACCTCGATATGATGCCATTTGCCGATATCGGCTTTCATGACAATCGCTCAGGCACCACGGCTTTCTTTCTTTCTTTCTTTCTTTCTTTTCCT
This sequence comes from Cladosporium sp. IMV 00045, assembly GCA_001931905.2. Taxonomy (NCBI): domain Eukaryota; kingdom Fungi; phylum Ascomycota; class Dothideomycetes; order Cladosporiales; family Cladosporiaceae; genus Cladosporium; species Cladosporium sp. IMV 00045. The sequence continues at coordinate 42,024 of MSJI02000671.1, read as the reverse complement.
TTCTTATTTCGCCTGTCTAATAGTCTGTCTCGTATCTCTTCTATGTCCGGGGTGGGGCGCTCGCACAGGGATTCAAGGACCTCAGAGGAGGAGCATTGACGGCGCATTCTTCATGAAAGAAAACAAAACCCCAAACATATTACACAAATCGGTTAATAATCACAGCATGCCACGGGATATACCCTTTTCGGTAAAAGCGGCGCAATCGGTCAGGCATGGGTTGAGGTAATCCCTTTTGTATAGGTAATTTTGATCGAGATCGAAGAAATGGAAAGACACAGCATAGTCGAGACGATGGCGTCTTCGTAAATCAAGATAAGCACTTGACACTATAAAGCATGAGACGCCTCATCAGCACTTTCTTAAGTATAAAGAACTCACGGATCTAACATTGGGCAAGACTTCTTGAGATTCTTTATCGAATACTTGTATCCAGTCTAACGCCTCCAACAAATCTAGTCCAGCTCCACGCCCCTCTCCCATCCACCTAGCTCGATCAGTGGTTGACAATACTCCACCTCTGGCACCTCTTCCGCCCATACTGGCGCGAGTTCTCGCCACGCCCATTGCCAGAAACGCACATGCTGTAAAACTGCTTGAAGCAGATGTCCTGGCCGATCGTTAGCTATCCATGTGGTGCGGAACAATCCTTTTCCCAACGCTGACTTACCCATGGCAGGTACTGAGGCGGATTGCAGCTCCCCTTGATGGACACGGCGGCTTTGCCGTTGCGTTCGACGCGGTTGCCGCGGCCGCCGGGGATGAGCTTGGAGGTGTTAGCTTTTGAATGCGATTCTTCCTCGGGACATCGCCCTTTGACTTGTTCCTCGAAGCAGACGGGGTCAACGTACGAAACCTTTGGTGATCGCGGTCCACCTGCAGTACCGCTCGATGGCGGCCTGGACGTTGGGCGCGCGCTTTTTGCAGGCGGCTTTGCCCCACTGTGTTGAAACGATGTTTGTCAGTACGCGTGTATCTCGTCAAGACGATGATGTTCCTCCAGTCGGATGGACCTACGTCGCTGAGGCCCTTGTTGCCACGCCAGTTGGTGCTGGCGGGCTCGGGCTCGGCCATGGCCTCTGGGGAGGCGAGGGCCAGAGTGGCCACGAGGGCTAGGATGAGGAGGGTCAGGATGTTCTTCATCGTTTCGTTTGGGTCACTGAGACGGCCGCTGCGTGAGTGATGGGCTATCCAAAATGTGACGGGGTGGACTCAGGGAGATTTTGAGTGGGCGGGATTGATTATTCTTCGTCTACTTGCTCACATGGTATTGTGTTGGGTTTTGAACAAAGGCTGAATCCGCATTGAGCCACAGCTGACGCCAAAACGCATGCAAGCATGAGGAGACAAAGACGATCGGACGAAAGCGGAGTACTGGGGTGTTGGATTGAACATGTTCATTCTCAGAGTAGGCTTGCTTGTGAGCGTGCTTCTAGGGTCGTAGGGGAGCTGGTGAAAGGTAATGCCAAAGGCTGCTTGTAATAACTTCGGGGTTGGATGCGATAGTGAGGCCAGGAAGTGATAGGCGACATAGTAACGGTGAGCTTTGGCACAAATGCGCAGGGATAATCGTCGACATCGGTCCACATAGGCATATCTTGCAACTTGATTTGTGTTTTATCTATTTTCTATGAAGATTAAAGTTGATGAAGGCACATTTCGCGTGGAGCGAGTGACTACGAGCTTACAGCAAGAAAGCATGTCAAGCTTGCTGACTCAGCATCGTTGCTCGTAGCATTCCATCGAGGACATACCTCCTGCTCAGTAGGGCTCCGCCGAAACATTCCAGTCCTCCTCGGCGGGGAAGACCACAATGCGATCCAAATCCGCACCTCTGGTCCCGTTCCCATTGTCCAGCCCACCGACCGTGATCTCATTTTCGCCGTCTGCGAGATCCAATTCCAGCGGGGTGGACATGATGATTCCCTTGTGGGTATCGCGCTGGTACAGGGTGTGCATGCCGGTAACGTTGCCGTTGACCACCACGCTGCTGATGCGCCGGATCTGCCACGTGCCTCCAATGCGATCCGGGGTGCCGCCCGGCTGGTCTCCAAATCCAAAGTCGTCTGTGTTCTGGTAGTAGAACGAGACCCATTGCTTTTTGCCGCTGCCTTTGACGCCGGAGAAGGTCACCGTGCTGTCATTACCTGAGATACCCGTCACGATTCGTCCGCCAGTGGCGAAGTTGGCCTCTTGCTTCCACGCCGAGCCAGAGACCGAGGCGTCGCAACCGGCGTACGTGGTACCGTTCACAGATGTGACGACGCCCGTTTTGACGTCAAGGTCATAGACGTCGTGCCAGTCTAGCGAAACGGCATTGTTCTCATCGTCGACCGTCAAGGGAAGCCAGATGTATCGACTGTCCCAGACGGAGCGCAGATCCCACTGGTCGCCGAGGTAGAGATACGTGGTCTTCTCGGTTCCTACGATACGGAGCGAGAAGCCCGACTGCGAGTTGTAGGTGCGAGTGTAAGGATCTGCGATCATGAAGGGTTGGGACCAGGGTCCAGAGAGGGAATCGGAGCGGAATGCGACCACATTGTTGGGTCGGTAGCCCGTCTTGTGGCTCATGAGGGCATAGTAACTCTTGTCTGTCTGGATGATCGTCGGAGCCTCGAGGTCGTACTTGTTGAAGCGGTGAACGACAGACTCGATTTCGGTGAGTTCATCGTTGAAAGAGCTGATGTACACGTCGCGTCCTTCGACACTATCTCCGTTGGAATACAAGGCATACGTCTGGTTGTCTTTGTAATCGGTGAACATTCCGAAGTCCTGAGACCAATTGCCCAAGGGTGCGGTGGCGTCGACAAAGCTGTATGGTCCGGTGATATTGGGCGATGTAGCTAGGCCTTGGAGCAGCAGACCATAGGTTGCATTATCGGCGTGCCACCACATGTGGTATTGTTGCTCGACCTCGGAGTAGACAACCTTCGGTCTCTGAATGATCATGTCAGGTGAGATATAGGGATGGCCTTCCTCGGGAGCTGCATGGAGTTGTTAGTGGATGGTAGAACACTTTTTGGCTTCACAATACCTACCCAATGCAAGTCCATGGTACTGCCAGGTTCCAAGGTCGTCCGAGCTGTACACGGTAACGCCACCTCCCTCCTCTTGCTCTTCGGTTTTGTATTCACCAAACCAAAAGTACTTTCCAGTGATGTGATCCCAGGTGACACTACCAGCATGGGCATTTATGATTCCACCGTCCGTGTCACGCCATCTGCCAGCTGGGACAATCCATTTGGCAGAGGCAAAAGAACTGACAAGAAGCCCGACAAGGGCCGTTTTCACAGACAGCATTGTGAATGTAAGTTGAGGCTGCTGATCTCAGACTGGCCGTACGAAGGAGCATTTCCCCTGTATTGATATACCAGGGCCAAGCTGGTTTCCGCGCATCATTCACCCGAGGACCGATCATACCAGAGGCCATGTTTACGGCTCCACATGAAGTAAAGTGCAAGAGGGCTATTTTTCCGTAGGCGATCTCACTTGGCTTTGCGGGGTTTGCTAGACGAAAGCAAGTTTGAAGGGCATCGACGAGTGACGTGCAACAAACAAGTCGACGAGAGGAGAGGGCACAAGAGATTTGGCTTGGGTGCCAGCCTCTTCCGTGTCATTGCAAAGGGCATCGGGCGAAAATGCATGTGCTTGACCCGAATGTCTTCGGCTAGTGCTGAGCCGGCAGAAGCGAGCGCCATTTGCAGGTTGAACGAACGCACATACAATGGCGGTTCTATCTTGCTTGCAAGATCAAGGTAGCTTCGCTCTGGTTGGGTTTGTGTGGTCTCGTGGCCTCCACACGAGCAAGAAGGCAAACGATCGCGTCGATAATCCGATTCCAGCGGCGACTTTGGTTTAGGACGTCACTCTTTAGGCTCACCCATGCGGCTCGCCCATGGTATGTCAGCGTGGTGATGGTTCGTGGAGTCAATGGAGTCGCCCCATGCACGTGAGACACTCTTGTTGCCCGCGTTATGCAACAGTGTTGAGGCTAGAGGAGTTGTGTGCGAGTCCTGAACGATGATGTGTGGTATCTCCCTTCATCGTTGTTCGCTTAGGCACCAAAGTCTAACAACGGCGGTGGGGGGTCAGCGGTCGGCGGCTCCGCGGCTCGCGCCGAAGTGGACCCGAGCTCTCCAGCTTCTCAAGTTCTTGTTGCTAGGTCCATAGGCATGTAGCGGACATCTGTGAACAGCCGCCATATCATATCACCCTTTCGCCATCTTTGCCTCTCCTCACAGCCCTGAACTGCGTCTCAGTCAGCGATTGACGCGACTCGGTGCTTGGGCCTTCTCACCCGACGAGCTCATTCTTCCAGGCTCACCAGACATCCTCGAACCGCCCAAAGATCCTCTCAGAACACTCCGTAAGAGTTCGCACACACACCACGACACATCCGCAAGATCAGATCACAATGTCTGACCGCCGGATGCAGTCTTCCCGCGATGACCGCCGACGCGACCGTGATGGGGGAGACAGGCGCAGGCGTTCGCGCTCGCCTCGCGGTGGAGGAGGCCGTAGGGATTTTGGAGACGTAGACTCGTACTCCTCCAGCCGAGACTACAGAGAGCGGGAGCGCGAAGACAGATACCAAGGAGGAAGGGACAGGCGTGACAGGGATTGGGACCGCGGCGCTGCGAGAAGGGACGCGAGAAGAGATGACGGAGACCGCAGACGCGACAACCGCCGCGACAGGGACTTGTTCGACGACCGCAGGGGAGGCCGACGTGACGACAGGCGTGCAGACCGTGACCGTGATCACAGAGGCGAAGACAGAGCTCGCGACAACGATGACATGCGCCAAATGGAACGCCAGTCGCGCGTCAAGAGCGCATCGCCTCCTCCGCGCAAGCCCAAAGAGCCCACGCCTGATCTTACTGACGTTCCATCCGTGCTTGTTCGCAAGCGCAGGTTGAATCAGTGGGATATCAAGCCGCCCGGATACGAGAATGTGACAGCCGAGCAAGCCAAGCTGTCGGGCATGTTCCCCCTGCCCGGTGCTCCCAGGCAGCAAGCGATGGATCCGTCCAAGTTGCAGGCGTTTATGAACCAGCCCGGCAACCAGGCCAGCACCAATGCTCTCAAGCCGTCTACCGCCCGCCAATCGAAACGCCTGTTCGCTCACAACCTGCCTGCGTCTGCCACGGACGAGAGTGTCAGTGCCTTCTTCAACCTGCAGCTCAATGGCCTCAACGTCACCAAGGGCAACGATCCTTGCGTCTCCGCCCAAGTCAACAATTCGTCAGGCTATGCTTTGTTGGAGTTCAAGACTTCAGAGGATGCTACCAACGCCATGGCCTTGGATGGCATCAGTATGGAGCCAGAAGGCATGGACACCAGCAATGGCGAGTCAAACGGCACACAGAAGGGCCTCCAAATTGGAAGACCAAAGGACTACATCGTGCCGACCGTGACTGATGAGACTCAGCATGAGGCTGGCGTTCTCTCTACCGTCGTTCCGGACACGCAGAACAAGATCAGCATTACGAACATTCCAATCTACCTCAACGATGAACAGATGCAAGAGCTCCTTCAGTCTTTCGGCGAGCTGAAATCCTTCGTTTTGGTCAAAGACACTGCCTCCGAGCAGAGCAGAGGAATCGCCTTCTGCGAGTACATGGATTCAAGCGTCACGGATGCGGCGGTGGAAAGTCTGAACGGGATGGAACTCGGCGACGCCGCCTTGAAGGTCAAGCGCGCGAGTATTGGTATCCAGCAAGTGAGCGGAGAGATGAGTGTCAACGCGATGAGTCTGATGGCGGGCACACAGGCCAAGGCAGACGCCGAGGCTGGCAGAGTGCTGTGCCTGATGAACATGATCACGCCGGAAGAACTGATGGACACGGACGAATCGGAGGGTAAGAACAGTCACCACCGCTCTCCTGAATCCCACCAACTGACCATTTTCCAGAAATTCTCGACGACGTCAAGGACGAGTGCGCCAAATATGGCAAAGTCCTCGAAACTAAGATGCCACGCCCCACTGGCTCCAGACAGTCTCCGGGCATCGGCAAGATCTACGTCAAATATGAAGACCCAGCTTCGGCGCAGAAGGCGCTTGCTGCACTCGCTGGTAGGAAGTTTGCCGACCGCACGGTTGTCGTGACGTTTTTCGGCGAGGAGTATTTCGATATCAATGCCTGGTAGATTGAGAGACAAGCGATGGACAGAGTACAGGCAGACGACGCGAGGCTGTGTCTTGATGACATGGCGCAGACAGAAAGATGTTTGAGATATTTGGGCGCCTGACGCCTGCGGGATGAAGTTGAAGAATGTGTGTTCAGCCTTGTGTATCATAGAAAATGCGAGAGAACAATGTGGCATTGAACATACGTCTTCATCTCGAATCGTTCACGATCCCTGTACTTTTTCTCATGATGTTGTTGCCGATTTTGAATGTCTCTTCAATGTTTCTCCAATTTCTTTGTTGCCTGAAGTCCAGTCACTGTCGTTGCAGTGAGTGCCTGAATGCGGGGGCGCATCAGATCATATTCAGGGTCAGCTCGGCTCCGCCACTGGCGCTGCGTCGTCGTCTATTTGGAGCCGCTGCCTTCTCGACTAATTCACAGCGTCGTCTCACCATTCTCCTGAACTGTCAATCCTCACACTACTTCACTTACCTTGCTGCCATATCACACTCACCTTCGCCTTCTGCTACTCAATCTCAGCGATACCACTTTCTCCCAGTCAAGCACCTTCTCCAAGCTTCGTCACCGACGACTCGAACAACCCACCATCCACCATGCCATCCTGGCTCGGCAAGAAGGACAAGGGAGAGGATCTCGATAGCCAGAAACGCTCCCTGTTCGGAAGTCGCAGCAAGTCCTCGACCTCCAGCAAGCCCTCGTCTCCCGCGCCCTCCTCCGCGAACCCTTACGCTGCCCCGCCTCCAAAGGCCGGCGGCTCAAACCCATACGCAAACCAGAACAACTACAACGATCCCTATGCAGCACCAAGCCAGCCTTCACGCCAACCCAGCAACCTTTCCCAACCCCCCACCAACTCGTTCGGCAATCTTTCACTGAATGGCGGTGATGCTGGTGGCCCTCCTCCCAGTTACTCTGGACCCGGTCAACATCCCAGAGACAAGAGCCCAGTGCCTCCCGGAGGCTACGGTGGCGGAGCACCCAGGGCTCCTCAGAATGGAGGATATGGACAATCGAGTTACGGCCAGGGTGGGGGATACGGCGAGAACCCTTACGGCGGAGCTTCGAGCTCTGCGCGCGGTGCTGGAGGCTACGGTGGTCTGGGAAGAAGCAACAGCCAGGAGACCATGGGCACAGACGCTGGCAGGAATGAGCTGTTCGGAGATGCCGCAAAGAGGGTGCAGCAACAGCAGCCACCACCTCAACAGCAGAGCCAGGACACGAGCTACGGAAATGCCAGCAGCGGCTTTGGCGGCGGGTTTGAATCTACAGAGATGCCCGGCGGCTACGGGCCAGGTCTGAGTGAGCAGGAGCAAGAAGATCAAGACGTTGACGCTGCCAAGCAAGAAATCGGCATGATCAAGAAGCAGGACGTTGCGACCACAAGAGGCCTCGTCGGCACCGCCGACAACCTCGACCAGCTCGCCACGGGTATCATCGGCAACCTGGGTCGCCAGGGTGAGAGTCTTTACAACGCCGAGCGCAACCTCGACCAATCCAATGTCTCCGCGAAGAAGGCCGACAGGGACATCAGGGTCCTCGACAGCGTGGCCAACAGCACCATGTTCCTCCCCGTCAAGGGCCAACGAGGAACCAACCGTGAGAAGCGTCTCGCGAAGGAGCACGAGCTCGAGATGGAACGCCACCACCAGAACCGCGCGATCGAAGAGATCACCCGCAGCCACAAGTACGCCGATAACCAACGTATCCAACAAAGCGAAAAAGAGATGAACAGCAGAGCGCACGCGCAAAAGGCCAGCTTGCTCGAGCGCTCCAAATTCCAATTCGAAGCGGACAGCGACGACGATCGGGACGAAGATGAGATCGAGCAGAATCTGTAAGTTTGGAGCCGTACCACATTGGACATCGTCATGATCACGGTTACTGACTAATTTTCCCCCAGTGCGAGATCCCTCCACACCGTCAAGCGCGTCAACATGGCCAGCAAGGTCATCGGAGACGTTATCGGAAGCCAGAACGCCCAGCTCGACCGCATTTCCGGAAAGGCGGACACGGCTGATGAGCAAGTCACGAGAAACAGGCACAGGATGCAGCAGCGGTTCAAGTAGGCGAATGTGGCGGCGTGTTAGCATTGATGCCTGCTTTCTTAGATTGATGATCGCGCATGTTTGCATCATATACAGAATCGAAGTCACCAGTTCTTCCCTTCTTCAATACTCCCATTCTTTTCGTTCGCCCGGGTCTAGTCAAGAGATTTAGACCGCTCGATTTCAAGGTCTGTACTTGCAAACTATACACTGTAATACTATCACTGGTCTGCTATACGACCAGTAGCTTCGTGCCATGCAATCGCAGGCGTTAGTGCCTCTTTCATGTTGGAGTTTCTCATTCTCGCCAAATATGGCAACGCCGCTCCCGAGAAAGGCGGGCTCGCAACGCTCTGGAAATGACGGAGCAACTCAAAACAGCCTCTCCGCTCGGCATGTATGAAACACAACACTTCAACTCGCATCCAGTCCATCAACATCATCCTGAGTTTCTCATTCCACAAAAGACTTTGCGCTGGCTTGCGCTGCCTCTTTAATCTCACGCATGACGTTCAACGCCCCATCCTCGACCATCCGCGGTTCGAACAGTCAATCAGATGAATATCAGTCCTTGATGCGATCTAGTCGCCCGTACGAGGATGATGTTTCCGAACACAGCGATGCTACAGCTTCCATCGAGGCGACCGAGAACATTGGGTCTCAGCTCCCTGCCTCACGCGATTGCGAGTTCTATACAAAGCTCATCGCCACATCGGTCAACTTCTTCGTGAGCGGATTTGCTATGGCGGCCCTTGGTGTACGCGAAACCCAGTTCTGGTTTTTATTCCCAGCTTCATGACAGGCCAAAGCTGATGTTCACAGGCTTTACTTCCCGAAGTACATCCACACTTGCCTTGAGATCGCGATAAACACCCACTGACCTCGTACAAGATCGAGGAACGTTACAACGTCACTGACGCTGAGGTCGCCTTCATCTTCCCAGCCGGGGTGCTTGGCTATCTGTTTGCCACTAGCACTGTCAAGACGATCGATTCTCGCGGCGGACGGCGTGCGATCGCCGTCTCCTCCACAGTGATAAGGCTGGTCGGAGCTGCCTCACTCGGCCTCAGCCCTCCCTTTTTTGTAGTCCTTGCGAGCTTCGCTTTCTTCGGATATGGAACTGGCGCTACCGATACCGCTTGGAATACCTGGGCCGGGGGCATGCGACGTGCTAATGTTGTTCAAGGCATTCTCCACGGATCTTTTGCTGTTGGCTGCGTTCTTGGGCCTCTTGTTGCCGTGGCTATCACGGAAAGCTCTTCCTGGGCTACGTTCTACAGGTTTCTCGTGAGTCTGCATCTAGATCCGTCTCTTTTGTGGTCACGCCGGGAACTAACTTTCGCAAGTGTCTACTTCTGTCATTCGAATTGCTGATACAGGGGTTGGCATTCCGCCACGATGTGCGCATGGCCGGTCAGTCCGGAGATGAAGCGAGTGAAGTGAGATCACTCAGAAGCACGCTTTCCCAGCGTAGTGTGTGGATTATGAGCTTGTTCTACTTCTTTTACCAGTGCGTTGAAGGTGAGTTTCATTCACGGTTGATGCGATGCGGTTACTGTACTAACCTCAGCGCAGCTTGCTACACCGATTGGATTGTCACGTTTGTCGCTCGTCACTCATCAGTCGAACCAGCATCGGCTGCTATTGCTTCCTCAGTCTTCTGGATTGGAATGGCTGTCGGTCGATATTCCCTGGGATTCCTTACCGAGTATCTCGGCGTTCCTCTCGCTGTGGTGATTTATTGTATCAGCACAATGATACTGCAGCTATGGCTCATAAAAGTGAGCCAGATCGGAACGACTCTGGTCTTGATCGGAGGATGTGGCTTCTTCCTCGCTCCTTCGTTTCCTTCGGGCATCGTCTTGCTGGCCCCGCACTTTGATATACCACAACGTGGTATAATCATCGCATTTCTGATCGCCATGGGTCAGATTGGCGCGGCTGTCGCTCCGCTCGCTGTTGGGGTACTCGCTACGAAGTTGTGCATTCAGTACTTGATTCAAGTCACGCTTGGGTTCTCATCTTTGATGCTTGCAGCTTGGCTTGCGGTCATACGAAATACTGGAGATGCCTGCTCCTAGGGGCTCCGAGGAAGCACATACTGCGCATCCACCGCCAGGTAAACTGGGACGACTGGCACTGCTATTTCAGCTTCTCACAAACGGCTCGAGCAAGATGGCCAGTCGACTTACGAACCAGCCGTCTTTCTCGGCTCCCTCCCTTTCTACGCATCGTCTTTTCCTCAACCAGGACTAGACGTGCCGTTCATAGAGAGCGCAGCTGCTAACCCTTGCTAGCCCACACTTGCCCAGTATGGCCGAATCTCAGTGTTCAGATGTTCAGGTACCGCACTGTAGGGCGATACGACGATCGAGCGGACAAGGTTCTCCAACAACTCGCCCTTGAGCTTGCCTCTTTGGCGTGGCGCAGCCACGATGAGGTCCGAGACCAACGTCGACAAGGCGAGACAGTGGCCACAGTGTTTCGTAGACTACGAGAGACGCTGTCAGAAGCAAACATACCTTTCCGTACATCAAAGCAAAGTTGTGGAGGGTCAAGTACGCCATTGACCTTTCTTGGATTGTGAGGTGGCACTAATGGATAACGAGTCATTCGAACTACTGCACTGGCATTGACTACTGCTATCGATTTCACGCAGAAACTACTCCGTACAGCCTCCCCAAGACCACAGCCTCAATATTCACCAGCATTAGTGCACCTTGTCCCCTCTCGCCCCTTCGAATCCGGCCGCAAATGGTTGTCACCGTTTTCAGCTCCAAGACTTTGCTCCTGGGATATTTCCTCGCGCTGCTGCCTTGGCGCCAAATGCCTATCGCTAAAGACTCCAGAAATGGAGTAGCGACGTGGAGACTCAATACACTAAGGCGTGTCTTCATGGATTCTGACAAAGCTCGACAGGCGGTCTCGATACTACTGCTTTTACGGAGCTGTAATTTGCCGTGGCTGATACTGTATATCTATCATACGCTAGATGGAGCCTGCGTAGGACTTACTGTATGCTTTTGCACGTATTTCAGAAGTCAGGTGCAACAATTACAGTATCCGAAGAGTATCTCAAACGGTCGCCATACGAAAACAAAACTGACAGATCAGCATGGAGAACAATGTCGCCCTGGTCTTCGGCGCAAGTGGCATATCTGGATGGGCGTTGACGAAAAACCTCCTGAGCTATCCCACGGCCACGACCTTCTCCCGCATCATCGGCTTGACGAACAGGGTCATGGATGTGGAAAATAGCCAGCTGCCAATCGAAGACCCGCGCCTCGAATTCTACTCGGGAATCAACCTGCGTGGCGATCTGTCGTCCGTCATCGACCAGCTCAAAGCAACTGCTCCAAGGCTCGACGAGGTGACGCACATGTACTACTGTGGTCAGTCGCGTGAGGACGTCGAAGCGTTGAGGTTATGTAATCCGGCTAACAATCGCTTCGACATGCACAGCGTACTCCAATGTCACCGCATACTCTGAGAACGTCATGGGGATCAGAGAGGTCAACGTCCACATGACTGGCAATGCGGTGCAGGCGACCGGTCAGCTTTGCAAGAGCCTCAAGTTCCTCGTGCTTCAGACTGGTACTAATGTGAGTCCAACGAGGTAGTCTCAATCGAGATGCAGATCAAGTCCGGTTGGAAGTGCGATCCCATTGATAACTGCAGCGCATCAATGCGACTGGCTGACAAGATGTCCTCATCTCAGAACTACGGCGTTGCCGTCTTTGGTCACCAAGATAAGATCGACGTCAACCCGCCTCTGAAAGAGTCACAGCCTCGCATCCCTTCACCTTACGGCGATGAAATCTTCTACTACGGGCAGGTGGACGTCGTCAAAGAAGCACAGAAAGGCAAATCTTGGAATTGGTGTGAGGTCCGTCCAGATGCCATCGTTGGTAAGTCACCGCAGAGAGGGATCCGTTCGAGGCTCACTTGATGATCTTTGGCTTCGTAGGTTTCACCCCAGGAGAAACAACCATGAGCTTCCTGGAACCTGTCGGTCTCTTCCTCGCCCTCTGGCGCTACGTCAACGGACCAGGCGCCGAGATTGCTTTCATTGGGACGGAGCCAAATTACCGTCACACCAACACCGATTCTTCTCACGACATTATCGCCAGATCTGAGATCTACTTGTCGGTGGTCAAGTCGAAGGAAGCGAGCGGAGAAGCCTTCAACATCGCCGACTATGCAACGCCCGTTTCCTGGGTGGAGCGATGGCCCGCCATAGTCAGCTATTTTGGGCTCAAAGGTGTCCCGCCTAGAGACCCTCACGTCGAAAGTGAGTTCCGAACGAGCCTTGCTCAGCATTGAAATCTAGCAATTGCTCACTATCGACGAAACAGCCATGTTCGCCGCCGACAAGTGGTGGCAAGAACACCAAGACGAATACAAGCGCATGTGCTCGGAGTACGGTCTTCGCGAGCGTGTAATCTCTCCCGAGGCATGGGTGTTCATGCGACTCGGATTCGAGTACCTCTGCCGAGACCGGGCGCTTTCTTTGGACAAGATTCGCTCCGTCGGCTTCACGGAGGAATTCTCCATGTGCGAAGGCCATTTCATCGGGTTTGACCGCATGGCTGCTGCGAAGATTCTTCCCTCGAAGAACATCTTGCAGAATGATGCTTGAACGCCTTGTTCGACCTGGTGTTTGGGAGCTCGAAAATGCAGCTAGTCAAGTAAGAGTCATGAGACGAGATAAAATTGCGTGCTTCTGACTTTTGATCAGCGACAGGACAGTTATCACAGATCTAGGCAGCTTAGATAGAGAGTGATTCCTCGGTCGTCTGGCAAATCGCTGTATGACGACGTCGACTTTCATCGGCGTCGCTCTAAGACAACAGACATCCGCTAAGAAACGTGCAACGGCCTCAGAAAAGCTTTGCTACCTGTGCGGTCTGTTTCGAGCACAAGCGAGCAACTGCTCTTGCGGCACCACGTTGCGATAGATTTTGTCTACCATCTACAAGGGCAAGCCACCCGTTCGAGGTACTGCGGGCAACAGCAGCTGTGGCATCGTCTCTGCCATTGTCATTCACAATGAAAGACGACCAGCCGCAGCAAGCATCGAGATCCGTCAGGTGGCCAACCGCATCGTTGTGGCGCTGTCCAGAATAAGGCATCGTTAGGCCGTCGTATGTCCAGCTCTGGAAGAGCTGCCGCTGAAGTATTGTCCAGCCAGAGAACTCGTTGATCTCCTGCCTGACAAACGCCAATGCAACCAGGTTTACTCGCATTCTCAGGCTGCGGAGGACTCACGCCAGCTCTGCCGTGGCTTCGGGTCTTACTTTTCTCAGTGAGAGCCTGCCATTGGGCTTCATCGACTGGTAATGACGCCTTTGAAGAAAAACGCCGGTGAGCTGGAGAAGACTCTGTGATCCATTTGAGCGGCTGTGCTTTGTACATGTAGGGCTGCGTTCAGGTGTCACGTATTCGTCATCTTTGCCAAACTCCGAGATGACATACCCTTGGTCTGGAAAGCATAAGTACGTGCTAAGTACTGTGCTTACCAAATCCGCGGCATGCCTATTCGGCTTGATGCGTGACGCAAATCTCTGTTGCTCTCAACACGAGTAAACCCAAATGGAGTGGCGAAGTCAAAGAGGCGTGTCTGAGGAAAGGAAGAAAAGGAGAGGGATGTGTTCCTAATGCGCGACACGCTAGGCTTAGCGAGCTCGGCGAGCTGGAACTCGCGTGGGCGCTTGCTTAGATGAAGCGGAGGTCGGCAATGCCATCATAGACATGGCTCATTGCCTATTCTAGTCCGAGATGGCGAGCCGGGCGATGCGCTGTTGAGGCAGGCGAAGAGCAAGAGAGTCGACGATGGAACGATGAGCAAGGAGTATTAGAACTGCAAAGAGCCGCCACCGTCGGCCCGGAGCTTCATGCACATCACCGCATCTTCAAGGCTTGTCTTTCGAGGCATACGCAGTTTGAGCCCTAAACTCACAGCAATACCGAGGTAGGGTCAATTATGCTGCTCCGCCCGTCCTCCAAAATTCATCAAGATGCGGACGACATCCCTCCGTGATGCTCTAATTGAGGCAGCTACTATGCGATCCCAATATCGAGCGCCGGAGCTTTGAGAAATTCGCCGTCCGAACGGACTCTCTCACGGACCGTGGATATGAGAGCGAATACATATCCTCTCGTGTAGCATTTGCGCTTTTTTGGTCGTCCATACTACTGCGTTGCAACGAAGCCGAACTCCTTTCTCAGCCATCATGCGCTTCGCTGCCATCCTCGGACTCCTGCTTACCGGGACTGCGCTAGCCCATCCGCAGACGACAGACTCTTCATCCCTGGCGGATTCGTCGGGCGCAACCTGCAAAAAGGTGACATCTGGGGATCATTACCGCTACCTCGGCCGCGTCAATCCCGCCACCAAGAGATTGACATGGCCGGCTTCGGGAATCTCGTTTTCATTCACCGGCACCTCCGCCAGCGTGCCAGTCACATCCAGCTCCGGGACCAATGCCATACTCGTCACCGTGGATGGAATCCCAACTGCTATCAATAATTTCAACGGCACCAGTATCTCGACTGGCAAGCTTGCTCGAGGTGTACATACTGTAGAGATCCGCAAGAAGTCAGAAGCATCGTTCGGCAGCATCACAATCGGCGACCCAGTCACTTTAGGCACGTTCTGTGCCGTCAAGCAGCCGAAGAAGCGTATCGAGATCATTGGCGACTCCATCAGCGTCGGCTATGGCGTTAGCGGAACCTACCCATGCGTAAACTCTGCTGGTTTGGAAGATGCGACTCTGACCTACGGCGCTTTGACAGCCAAAAATCTCTCAGCAGACTACAGCATCGTCGCTTGGAGCGGAAAGGGAATCACACGGAACTACGTCACTGCCGATGGCGACGATGGCCAGCCCGTAATGCCAGAGATCTGGACTCGCTATGAAGCCGACAAGCCTGACACCTACGACTTCCGAACCCCCGCCGACATCGTGGTCGTCAATCTCGGCACGAATGACTTCGGCTTCACATCATACTATGCGAACGGCACAGCATTCCAAGCCCGCCCTCTTCTCGACATGACGGACTATACCAACGCCCTGGTCAAGTTCGGCAAGCAGATTCGCGCGAAGTACGCCAAGGCTGAGCTCTTCATCACAACATCTCCCTTGATCGGTGATTACTACCCACCCGAAGACCCGACGCAGAAAACTTCGCAACAGGAGGCGGTGAAGTCTGCAGTCTCTCAACTCGGTCGCAAAGCGCACTTTGTGGACTTCCCTTCGCAGGACACCACCGACAACAATATTGGATGCGATTATCATCCTTCGAAGTTGACGCAGGAGCGGGATGCTGTGATCTTGACGAAGGCTATCAATGATGTTATCCGGTAGTTGAGGTTGAGTAACTTGCATCTGACTCGACATCCTTGCCAAATGTCGCATTGTGTATAGAACCATCAGTATCAATGAATATTTGCATACACTTCCGGCAAGCACGAGTACGATTATAGCGCTTGCTAAACAGAATGATTTCGCAGTAAGCTACTACTTTGTTCTAGCGCGACTCCTCTCAAACACTAGCTCCTGCCGTTCGCTGCCTCCCACCTTGCTCATCTTCTCGCGGCCTTCCCCACGTTCGTCGCAACATCGCAAGACCCCTCTGGTGCAGACGCTTCGACTTTTTGGACCTGACCATCTGCCCAGGCTGGGCTGTGGGCTTGTGTATGTTGTTTCGGCCCTCTTTCTCGTCAATCTTGACCTTTCCGCCTGGTCTTTCAGTCTTGCCATTGACATGCGCTGACTGATCCTGATCATTCTTGCGAAGCACCCAGAACAAAATCGGGCCAGTGATGCAAAGAAGAGCAAGCCCGAACGCGAACACCGCCCACCACTTGGGTTTCCCTTCGTTGATCTCCCAGATGTTCATGCCAAACACTCCCGTCGTCAGAGATAGCGGCAGGTAGATCGCTGCCAGCACCGTAAGCTCGGTGGCTCGTCGTGCTTGTTCTCTACTGTCGCGGACGAGCTCCTGTTGTACTCTGGAGTCAAGGACCTTCGATACATCCCTGAACTCTTGCCTGAGGTCCGATGCCCAATTTCGGAGCCGTTCGAACTCTTCGATGGTTGTCCGACCATATACTCTCTTCACCCATTCAAGGTCTGGCTGCCCATGTTCTGCGGACAGGCTGGGGCCGACCCACTGGTACATGTCGTTGTGTGCACTCTGAGCATGCCTACGACATTTGTTGACTTTCATGAAAGTGCGATCATGGGGTTGCTGAGCCGTCTCGTCTAGCAACATTGCCAGTTCACTGGAAAGGTGCTGCAGACCATCCTGCCAAGCGGAAAGAGTTAAGATTATCTTGAAGAAGTGGTTCTCGACTAACCGCAACAGATACTCGTCCATGAAGGATATTCTATGGGACAACATACCTTCCAGAGCCAGCCTTGTGAATCTTGCCAAGTGCGTTTCAAAATCTTCCTGAACGCCAGAGCTCGAGTGAAGATAGGTTGGTAAAAAAGCGATAGGCGCAGCAAGAGGGTCGACGCTGTCGGCACTTGCAAGGTCCACAGGACTCACAAGTATCCACGCTGTGGTCGTCAATATCAAATGACAATCAGAACAGATCATGTATTGCAACTTACGTATCAGATTTTCGTAACGCATACCAACAAAGGATACTCTGCCAACCTTTCCCTTGCTCGGCAGCTGTCTCCAAGTGCTATCCCATACTTTGAGCAGCCTGGTATGATCATCGTACATCGCATCCCAAACCCTAACCGGAGGCTCGCGATAGGAGCTTTTGATGTACCCAAGTAACTCGACTGTAACGTCTTCCTCTAGAGCTTGTTCGTGCAGGAGATGACAGGCAATCAACTGTACGACTGGTAGTCTGCACAATCCAGGCAGTGAGCGCAGCTTTCTGATCCAGATCAAATCAACGTGCGTCATAAACAAGACGTCACCAGCATTTGAGAAATCCACATGATTGATAGTATGCGTATTCAAAGACCTTGTTCCACTCGAAGTCAGAAGCTCCACCTTCGGGCAAGAGCGGCTTTGAGATTGGGATTCGAGTGTCGCAAGTATGCTCAGCAGTCTTTCCTCGAAGATTTTGGGATGGTGATAGGTTTCGAAGTCGCCATACAAGAGACGGTAAGAAATGCGGCCGTTTTCATGAGCGCGCGCCGTGCAGTATTCAGGCAGCTTTCCGTGGACAGTGACTGTCTCGATTTCCCTCAGGGCAGCCGTTTCCAATGATGCAGGGGGCATGTACGTTTTGATTCCGGTGGCGCAATGCTCGTACTCCCAATCATCCAAAGAAGTCAACTCGGCTTTCCAGCCTTGCAGCATGTCTTCTCTTGCAGGCCCTGGAACAAGCCACGGCGTGGGTTTGATGGACCTTATGATACCAGTGACGCTGTGTTTGTATCTACCATTCTGCGACAACTCCCAGCCTTTTGGAGCAGACAGGACCGACCTTAGAAGCGTCGCTCGGGCCGCAAGGTCGCTCGGCGCTGGCATACGGAACGAGTTGCCTCGAGGATGTGCCGCTTCTGACTCCGTGTGCTCTGTTCCCGACAAATGGTTTGGCGGCATAGGACTTTCTCCATCTGCAATCGTTGGAGTCGCGTCGGACTCATCGTTCGTGTTGTCCTCGGGTCTGAATTCGGAAAGCGATTGATCGACGTCGTTGACCGCATCGGACAGGTCAACAGCATGCAACACGCAGGTAGTCATATTGCTCTCTACATGCTGACTGTTGTTTCTCAAGCAGTGTTTGCGTGGCAGTTCGAGTGAAGCAGAGTGAGATCTCATAGTTAGAGGACGGCACGCACTAGGGCCTCGAAATAAATCAACAAGATGGGCAACACCCAAGGAAGAATAAGTTTTGTTATGTCTTTTAATATAGACGATTGGGACAAGAGCAACAGAAAGATCATACGTAAGCATCAGCTGGTAAGCGAAGTAGGCTAGGTCCGTAGGCGAGGATTGCTGTTGTTACTGACACGTAGGAATGCCTCGTGACTCCACACATTGATCGAGCTGAGCTGGATGTCCGGTATGATGAAGGGGTAAGCGATCCGACTGTTCTAGGCTAGTATAAGCTGTTGAAACACATTCAACGCATCACGATTGCTTTCGCTATTGAGCAGCTTTGCCCGCAGGACATACTTCGGATCTTACTACAGGGAGATAAAAGAGTTGTTGAAATTGGTGTAGAAGACGTTAACCACTAAAAATGACAATGACGCAAGTGACAGTAGCCAGCCATGGTTTGACCGTCCATCCCCGTTACGAAAGACCTTCCATGTGTCTCCCCCTGTCTAGCTTGACCAGAAGGGCGATAAACTCGTCGTAGCTCATAGAATTCCAAGGCGTAGTCGAGTCGTAGAGCATGCCTCGCTTATCGTATTCGCTGAAATAATCCACGGCAGAGTGGCTTAGTTCGCTGTTCCAGTTGCGCAAATGGGTGTTGAACTGAGTGTCGCCTTGTGCCATAGTCCTGAGAGTTTCCGTGCAACCCCGTTGCGATGCAGGTTGCCAAATGTTTGAGCCAAGGAGGAAAGAAGTTCTTCTGCTGAACCGTAGTGCAGGGCGCCATCCAAAGTGTGCTTGGTGTACGCGCAATCGGAAGCGTCGCCGATTAGCAAAGATCCGATATAAGCGACTCGGAGTTCCTCTGTGTTGTACAGATCGCGACAGATGTTAAGCTTCATGCGTACCCGCACGCTGAAACCTGAACCAGTCGTCTGACCCTTTGCCATCGTACTTCGTTGGGTCCGCAATGAGGTCGGCCGTTTGCACCTGGACCATGGTTGGTTCGACTCTGGAAGCAGGCGAACACGGCTGACCGCACGACTGCGCGTTGAGCACCGGGTGAGAAGCTGGAGTCGCTTGAGGTTTTTGACGGTCTTTTGTCTCTCCGAGGGAGTCTTCCGTTGCTATCAACTTGCCGCTGATACGATCCAAGCGATCGGTCATGAGTTTGTTTGCCTTGTGTATCTCTTCGCATTTTACACGGATGTGGACCACCTGGCGCTCGTAGTCGGCGATAAGGATCTGAGATGCCTGGTGTCTCGTATCGGCCCCTTGGAATTGCTGAAGAATAGAGCTGAATGTCTCAGGGCCTTCGGCGCTCTGCAGCTTCTTGATAAATTTGTCAAGATTGTAGCCAGCTAGCAAATGGCGAGTTTGCTCCTCGGAGAGCGGCAGGTCTGTTGACTGTCTCGAATCGGACTCTCCTGTCGTTGGAAGCAGAGGGCAGGGCGGTGGACATTCTTTGTTGCAGTCGTGGAGGGTAGCGTGTTTAGCCATGAAACAGAGAGACGGTCGTCTATTGGTTGCAGCTTCGCTGTCGCAGTTCCGCGTTCTAGAGACTGAGTCGCCTCGGAAGTATGCTGCTGATCCATATTCGTGTCACAATCCCAGGGCGGCGGATCAAAGGTTGAGCTTCTCCTGATATTGCGACGCTAATCCAGGAAGTGATTCTTGTAGGACCAGTGCATTGACATGGAAGGAAAAGAAGGAAGGAAAAAATCGTGAAAAGGTCGGCTGGTGATTGAAATTATGACGCGGGAGCAGCTGGTGGAAGTGAATACATGTACAGAGCAGAAAGAAAAGGAAGTGCATGGAAAGCCCAGACAAAAGTCTACTCGAGCGTTTCAGCATGCAGGGACAGTCAGTGAAGCAGGATAGAAACATTGAAACAAAAGAGAAGAGATAAACCTGTGGTTCGAGTAAACATCAGCCGAGTGAAGTGAGGTCAGAGATTGTTATGAGAGGCAAGGGATGTGAAGACCTCTTATCATCAGCGATCCGGCCTTGACCCATGAACATCAAGAACGAACTTCTTGTGCGATGTTATACCTGCGTCGACCTGTCCACACCGTGGAGCCACGCAGCAAGAAAGCCGCGCGCAAGCTTTGTTCAATGTCGACTGTAACCGGATCCCGGAAAAGCAATGAGGTTGTTGCAGGGAGTGGGCCATCAAAAGCGATGAAACCACCGCGGCGCAACGCATCCTAAATTAATTGCTCCTCGTCATTCGCGACGTGTCGCCAAAGCGGACCGGGCTTGCAGTCCGCAGCTGACGGTCAATGTGTCTACAAGGCTCTCTGAGCTCGTCCCGCGACCAAATATTTTTCCCGCAAGACCTCCCTCCATGGCAGTACTCACTTTGCCTACGCCACAGAGAATCACGCGTGGCCGTCGAGCGTTCGGCAAAGGCCGGGCTGATCAGATAAGTGGACAACGCAGGTCGCTCCTTCCACAATCGCCATATCAGGTCTTCTTCTGCGCCTTCCGTTTGTAGGGAAATGAGGAAAGGCTTGGCAGCGTTTTGTTGCTCGCACAAAAGCGTCAAATCTGCCGCTCCAACTTGCTCTCACCACTTCCACCATCCGCCACACTCCATCAACCTTCCCACTTCTTTGTACAACCACAAAAGCCGCACCAGTCCTGCGCCCACCCTGCACACTTGTTTCTCAGTCCACGCAAAGCCGCAGCCGCAGCACTGTGCCACCAAGCCCCTTGTTTTTCCCTTGACGCTGCACCCGCAGCCGAATGACAAGGCACAATGGTGTCCTCTGTCCAACCCCGAGGTATCGAGGCCCTGATCGAAGAGAAGCATGCGGCGCAAGTTCCCCGATCAACGATACCCTGCGCATGTTCATCGTCCTCGAGCGGTGTCATGCATTCTGGTCGGCTTGCCCGACTGTCTCTGCTGTTAGTAAACCCCCTTGTTTGATCTCTGCGGGCGAAAACGCGCGCTTCCCGGACATGCAGCTTGCTGCATGCTGACCACCCTGATACTCGCAAGAGTTGGGCTGCTTCCCCTTGAAAGGCCTTGGCGAAAGAGAAGTAAGTGTTTACGGCCTAAAATCCGGTAGCCAACTGCCCTTCCAAGAATGTGGGCCTCCGTTAGCTTGGGACACCTTGTCGGCGGGGACTGCTTCGCATCATTGCTGGCGTCTCGAAAGCAACAAGGTATTGAAGAGACGCAGCTACACAAACAGCGAAGACTCCTGGAGAGGGCCGCGGCCACCTGAGCTGGGCTAGGCTTACGAGTCTAGCCATGTCGTAGAGCAGCGGGGGGGTATTTCGGCGGCTCATGGATACTCGCCTTCGAGGACTTGAGCCAAAAGGTATTTCTCCCAGACCATCGGGCGGCTTCTGGTGCTCCCCCAGTGGCCGCCGCCGTTTTTCGCTAACCTGATGTAGGCCATCAGCTACCTGGCCGATGTGGCCAGGTACTGGAGGCTTCTGGCTCCACAGTGACATATCAATTATTGTCCTCTCTGGTCATCTTGTTAATCTTTGTGGGAAGAGGCATCTGGAGATGTCTTGCACAGCGCGGTGAAGTGACGTTGAATTTGACGTGTGGGGCTGATGCTGAAGGCTCGCGGCTGCCACTCCACTTTCCGTAATCCCCACCTTCGCATCACTCACGTACCTCCATAGTGCATACTTATCTTCGCCGAGTACATTTGACGATGTTCATGACTCGATTCTGTGTGTAAATTCGGTTTCTTCTACTTTCAGCCCAGTGTCAGATCGTGAAACGAATCCAATCGTGAGTTCTGAGAAGCCGTGCCACCTCTGTTAGCCATGACGCATGCGGCAACTCTTGGGAAGATGATCACGTGGGTAATCTACACAGCAGTTCGCTCCTAGCTCTCACGAATACAAGACGTCGCATACATGTAGTTGTGAGCATCGTCTCAGCTGGATGACAAGGTAAAGCGATTAACAGCTGAAGAAGAGTGCTCGCATTGAAGTGAGTTTTACCGACAAACTCCCCATACTGTCGATCAAGATGTGTTCAAGCTCCGCAAATGCCCTCCTCAAATCTGCCATACGACAGAATCCTCCGCTTGATCCAAGTCCACCACGATACTGCTATCCATACTCATCGCCTTCGCGGCCTCGATCTCGGATTTCCAATACAGCGATCTGTCTCCCGACCATCGCAGCAGGGGATCCCGGAAGGTTTCAGGCCCCACTAATACTAGATAGTCCGGGCTTCAAACGTGCAGACCGACGACTGATACCTCTCTGGCGGCAAATGCGCGATGTTCATGCCATGCTGGCTCGCGAATGGGCAATTGGAAGCCGGCTTGTGCTATTGGCGAAATGTATGCAGCCTCATTCGAAGTATCTGCACGATGAGGCCGATGTGATGGAATTCAATGAAGGGCAGGTCGCCTTTTCTCGTGCAGCCTGTGTGGTATACTGTCAGGGCCTTTTCTCTTTTCCACCCAGCACGACGACGATGCGGGCCTCGACTGAGCTAAAGGCCTCGAGCCAGTGCGGGTGTGGAGAGGTGATTTCATGGGCTGAGAGCTGGCGCGTACGGCTTTGCGCTCGATGTTCTCGGGCCGGCACTGGTGGACTTTCAAGACGTCTTCGATCCGCGGCGTCATGTGGAAGATTTGGCGGGAGCCTTTGGGTTCAAAGTGGAAGCGAACAGTGAGAGGTACACGCTCTGATACTGTGGGTTAGAGGCTTTGCGGCTGAGAGGCTTAGAATCAACGCCGCCTGCCGCTACAATGCTTGCTACTTCTCATCTATCTCGCTGGCCGAGAAGGAATGTGACAACTGGAGGCGAGTGCACACATCTAGGTATGGTAAAGATTCGGTGTAAGTATGTGGACGCTTACACCTCGGAGACCGGGATGCCTTGCTCTCCTCGTGCAAGTTTGAAGTTCCCTCTCAATCTGCTTCTCCGGGCGCTGGCGAGCGCAAGTGTGAACAGACAGGATAGCAATACTAGCCACAGACATCATAGCGCCTGGAAAGACGAGGATGGCAGCTACTGTCTGCCATAGATCGCTGACGTCGTTCATGAGTAGCATGGCGATGATGAACATGAGCACGAAGGATACCGCGGGAAAGATGTCTGCTTACTGTCAGCATGGTCTAAACCCCCGACAAGACTATACATTAGTGCGACTCACAGACTCCGCGTGTCTCCCAGAAGCCCTTTTTCCGCGTCTGGTAGATCTCCAGCTTGATGTCGCGATACAGCATCCAGCCATCTTCACGCCCGAAGACGCCCAGGTACATCTGCGGCGTGTAGCTGCGAAGCTCTCGGCCAGTGCCAATAGTCCAGCGTGAGACGACGCGTCGTACATGGTCGTCTGCAAGATTGTGCTTGTTCTTGAGCAGCGAGGTCAAGTAGTCGCGCACCTCATCGGATGTGGCGGTTTCGGATGGGAGAGTGGCGGCGGGCGTCTCGGAGATCTGGAACTCCTCATACAAAGGGAGGCTTTCATCCGCTGCGTCTTCTGGGCCCAAAGGACTGTCTCTTCCTTTGAGGGCACTCATGCTCGAGGATGTGTCGTGAAGGAAAAGAAAGATGCGAGCGCATATGGCAAAGCAGCGAGGCTGAATGCTTCATAATGCAGGCGGCAGTGGCGACATAATGCCGAGGCGCAGCGTGGCAGTGCAACCCAAGTTTGCTTTTGCCTCGCAGAACGACCGACAGATTTCCCCGCAAACAGCGCAACACAACAGGTCATGATGACAGTCAACATCCCGCTGAGAGGCACGACGAAATGTCGCTGTGCATTACAATGATCTTGATGCTTACTTGTAATGAAATGCTCTCACCAGTCGATGTTGCCATCTCCTTCAAGTTGTCTTGTCATCACAATCGGCCTCTTCCACGACCATCGGCGCATCAAGACTGACGCTACGGCACGATGCTCGCGTTGATTCCGTGAATCCTTCCCGCCATGTAATTTCCGCTTCCTTCATTGAAAGCAATGACAACGCCTGCAAAGTCTGCTGCCCCTGTATTTCCGCTGTTTATCATTCTCAGCACATGCTCACAGAAAGGCAGTCCAATTACGATCAGACAGGACATCTCCAGCCATGAGGACGTCAATCGCATCCACCCTAGCTTTTTGCAGCATCGTGAATGCCGCATTCGCAGCGAGCAATGACACCTCGAATACGGCGGAGGACTATTGCCACAAAGAAGATTTTCCAGGCCTTTCAGCCAACATGTCCCTCACCGCCGATTCGCTCACCTTCAGTCTCGGCGGCGAAATGCCCGTGACTGCAAACACGACGCTTCATCTCGTCTTGCGCTACGAAGGCGAGGATGTATTCCACCAGGTTCTGGACCCATGTCTGACGACAGACCTTCCGGAACTTTGTCCTTATATGGCTGGCCCACTACAGTCGCAGTCAGAAATCGCCTTTCCACCTGAGCTTTCGTTCGAGGAAGCGCAGCCGGATGCTGCGCGCTTGTACATCGAAGCAGCATCCAGTGACGGGAAGATGTCCTGGGGCTGCTTTGAACAGACCCTTGCCGATGACACTGCAAGCGAAACCCGAGGCCACAATTCGACTTCCGGCGCAAATGGCGCTTCTGGAGGTGAAGGCCAGAACCAGAATGCGACCGGGAGTGCAAGCAGTGATCAGCCCAACGAGAGCGACCAGAATGACACTGCTACTGATGAAGCGTCTGAAGAGACCTCTGAATCCAGTGGCAACTTGGTGTTTTTTCACTGGGCGCAAATAGTGTAAGTCATCGTCCGCTGGGTTATGATGCGTTAAATTGAAGCTGATACGTTGCGCACAGTATCCCAGCAGCTGGCATCTTCCCGGCACAAATGTTGTTGTTCTAGACCTTTTGCATCGCTCGGGCAACTCTGCTGCTACGGCCTCGGATGTACGTGCGGCTCTTTCATGTTAGGATTTTCCAGCCAACACCTTCCGCCCTGAAGACTTGGGAAGGTCCATGTCACCCTGAGAAGCTGCAATTGCAGTACGATTCCTGGAAAACTTTTAAGGATGAGGTGCTTATATACCTAATGCCCGCATGTAGGCACACGTCGAGCGCGATAGTAACCGAGGATAGCTCGAGCCGCCGTGTGTGATATGGACAAATGTACGAGTATACAGCTAGCGATCTCAACTCTGCCATCTCGCCGGCTCTCTCTCGCGGCTCACATCACCGGTCGCATTGCGCCTCCTCCGCAACAAACAGCCCGAGCAGACTCGACCATCACTGCACGCGCTGATCCGCGGAAGCAAGTTTTCCCAGTCCAACCAGATGAACTTATCGCTGCAACAAATGCTCGCCTACTTCAGCGAACTTCGGGCGAGGAGTGATTCACGGGATCCATTAGCCCGCGCTCCGCAAGCCGGTGAACGTTACGGGCCAGGGAATCGCGACCTGCTGCAGGAGATGTGGAGAGCAGCTATGTGACGTAGCGATGGGCTGCCTGTATCGTAGCCAACTTTGGGAAACTGCATCAATGCTATGACAGAGAATCACAGTGTCTACAGGAAGTACACTCTCGACCTATCGGCCTGTTGGCACGGCTCCGATCTCTGAGTGGGACGCTTGTATAGTACGCCACCTTCATAAATTCGCCAGAGCACAGTAAGAGGAAGCCTACACATTATCCCGAGGGATTGACCAAAGCTTGGGAGGTTAGGAGCGAGGCCGGCAATAATGCTGCGGCAAGGATTCACCGACTTAACGTTGGCTTGGGTAGGTGTTCGCAGCCACGGTGCCACTTTTCGCGATCCTGACACGGCAGTTTGGTGAGGGATGTGCTTTACGCTTTAGCGTGCTCCCTTCCAGCACTATTCCGTTGATTATGGATTCGCATCTTTCCAATTCGTATGTAAAATCTTCTCACCTCCTTCGGACCAATGTCTAGTGTGGCTTAGTGCAATATCATTTTCTAGTGCTGTATCGAGTCATGCTTGACTCGCCCGAGCCTCGGAATGTCAGACAGTCTTGCCTGCCATCAACTGGCGAATCACCATCAGGACATCACTCCGTCATCTAAATTCCGCAAAAAGATAGATCACATGTATCGGCTTCAGCTCTGTGGGCCGTGAGAGTTGAGATCCCTGGCGATCCTTCGTTCGCACCTCCTAGAGGCGGCGTGTGCGGCTCGGTCGATCTGTGGAGTCTTCTTTCTGAAGATTCAGCCCTTGACTCGCGGCTTATTAGAATCGCCTGCTCCACTCTGCCTGCCACGCCCAGCCAGGACCTGCCAAACTCAAACCTGGAGAGCAACGCAAAAGAAACTGCCGTGAATGTCATATTCACAAGGTACACTTTGTCAGAATTGCGATGGTGGCAACTTCTGATTGGCGTCGCAGACTTCGGTATCTAGGCTGCGGGGCCATTCCACGTGCTTCCCTCATATGTGGAGGATCTCATCTCGCCCGGGAATTCACCTTCCCGGTGGTTTGGTGTTCGCTGATTCCGGAATGCATCGCGATTCTGTCTCTGCCGACTTTACTTCGCCGAGGTGCCAGCGTCTTCGCAGGGTACACCATCAGGATTTTATGAGCATCACGGAAAAGACAGCAAGATTCCGCTTCCTGTAAGATGGAGAGCTTTTTTGTGAGCCAAGGGACCAATGGCTGCTGGCAAATTTAGGTGCTCTGAAACGACGGGAGTGTGAGACTTGCTCTCAAAATCACCTGCCAAACTGTCATCGTCGGGGTCCCCACAGCTGCCGGCGCTCCTTTCTCTCTATAGCATGAAAGACGTTGGACTAGTCTCTTCATAGAAAAGGCACCGCTTAGTGGGATCGCGATTCAGCGTCTTAGCTTCTTCTCGCTCACACCTATCAATGAACGATTGGTCTGCATTGGCATCGAGGCTCGGAGTTCAGAGCCGCCCTTTCGAGGCATGTAGTATAACTTCACCAAGTCTTCCGTTCACACGCCTGTGATTCACTACACTTCATCCGAATCCTTTCTTATCGCACTTTCCCTATGCGTTTCAAGCTTCCTCTCTGGCTCTCGCTTGTATCGGCGGCATTCGTGATTGCTCAAATAACTAAAGTGGATGCCGCCAAAACTGAAGAGCTGATATCTGAGCTCGCACAGCTTCCCGATTGTGCTGTACGCAACGTCAACGAAACGGAGCCTTTTGCTCACGTGGGCATGCATCAAGAAAACTGACCTCCATGTCAGATCACTTGCATCACATCCGCCCTCCCTGGATCAGGGTGCCAATACGATGACTTCAATTGCTTGTGCAGCAATGAAGCATATATCGAGAAGACCGGGGACTGTGTTCTGTCGAGCTGTCCTAACAAGGGCGCATTGAGTAAGGCACCTCCGTTCGATATTGCCATGCTTTGATCTTAGACCTTCGCTGACTTCCGATGCAGCAACTCAAGCATGGCAGATGAAGACCTGCAAAGCACCGATTCGGAACAAGGGGCCCATGACTAGCCGGGTCAACATAGCTCTGGTCACAATCACAACGCTCTGTGTTGCTCTCCGCTTTCTGGCACGTTGGCGAGTAGCAGGCAGCACTTTTGGGTGGGACGACTGGACAATCCTTGCAGCGTGGATCTTGGTGATTCCTTCTACGACCATGTTTCAAATCAGTTCGTTTTCTACCTATGCTAGCTTCGACTTAGCTTGCCTGCTGACCTTCCGCAAACAGTGATCCATAACGGACTGGGTCGTGACATTTGGACCGTTCCCTTTGACAACATCACAATGATGTTCAAGGTATGCCCTGACTAATCCAATCTGCGAATGCTAGTCTCTAACACATGGGACAGTTCTTCTACATCAATCAATACCTCTACCAAGGCATCATCGCACTCACGAAGGTATCGATCGTTCTTCTGTACCTTCGAATCTTCCCCAAGACCGTCTCAAAGCGGTTCTCGTATATCAGCTGGACGCTCATCGGCGCTTTGCTTGCCTATGGCGTAGGATTCATCATATACTGCGGCTTCCAATGCACGCCTATCAGCTACGTTTGGACTCAGTGGGATGGAGAACATGAAGGCTATTGCAGCAATTTCCAGCTGGCTGTCTACGTCAACAGCGGACTTAATATGGTATGAGTTGGGACCAAGAGTGGCAATTCTTCATTGTGTGTCAATACGCTAACATTGTTTGCAGTAAGATCTTTCCCCACCATACGAGTTAGTCCTCTCACGGCTACCAGAAGGTTCGGCAGCTGATCGAAGCCGCCATTCCCTTCTCCGTGTCTCCATGATGCTTTGTATCTGACTCCAACCCTGACAGACTGTTCGACCTCATCGTCTTCGTCCTTCCGATTCCTAAGCTTACGGCTATCCAAGTTCAGGACAAGCGACGCAAAGCTGGTGTGGTGCTCACTTTCCTCATCGGATTGTTTGTCACTGTCTGCAGCATGGTTCGGCTCAAGTACTTATCAAACGTCAGCAACATCGTCAATGCCACGTACGAGTATAATAACATCTCGCTGTGGAGTGGCATTGAGTCAGAAGTCGGCATCATCTGCGCTTGCATGCCAACTATCATTGGTCCGCTCTTGCACTTCTTCCGCAGCAAGTTTGGCAGCAAGCTCAGCTCTGTCGGCAAATCCAGTGGCAGCAAGTCTGCCACCACCTCTTCCCACATTCCAGGCGACAAGGGAGTGACAAGACTGCCAAGCAGCGTGAGTGAGCCTGACTTGGAGATGAAAAACCGTGCACAGAAGCATAGCGGTATCGAGAAGAGGATGGAGACATCAGTGTATCATCACCCGGCATACGAGCAGTTGAGCGACGATAACATTGAGCTATTGCACCAGGGCCGATGAATGGTGGATCTTTCAATCGCAAATGGCACGCGTCCAACCTTGCCCTGAAAGATATACCTTGCAGGCTTCCATACCTCGCGGACATATGCGCCATTTTAATACAAACGCTTTCTGGACGAGCTCTATTGCCTTTTCGACGAGTTCGATTCAAATAACTCGTCTTCCATTCAGATACAACCAATCCCACCTTTAGAACGGCCACACTGCAGCATCCCAACTCTTCGCTTGGTCAATGAGTCTCGAATCCAGCGCATCATTTCCTTGTCCAATGTATAAGACCTTGCTAAAGGATGCTGTTGCCCAGAACGAGAATGAGGTGTTCGCAGGTATGAAGACGACATCGCAAACGAAAAGCGTGGGAGTCTCTGCATGACCCTCCATTAATACGCCAATAGCGCCATCGATGACCTCTAATGCCGTGTGACCTGGCAAATTCCAGATTTGAGACGTTGAGTTGGATCCTTGGGAGAGAGTGAGCGTGCCTTCCGTAAAACTCCCGTCAGACTGTGCTGCGGTGATGAAACTCTGACTATGGTGTAAACGTCTCAGCGAAGCCGGCGAGGTACGTTTGGGCCAAAGTTTTTGGCGATGAAGAACAGCGTGGCCGAATCTTCTGCAGGCTTGTTGTCGCCGTTGTGCCGAGCTGTGGTAGAGTCGGTTGTGCCATTACCGTCAAAATGCATAGACGGAGTGCATTTAAGATTTATAGAGAGATATTAAGTGAAATGAAAGATGAAAGAGAGAAAATAAAGTAGTTGGGTAGGGTTGATGTCTATGCATCTGTTTCAGCTGCGCCTCCGTGTCACATTACCTTTTGATAAGCTCTTTTGTTATTTTGTTTAGGCTCAGACATGACTCTCGGCACATCATTAGTCGCACGTGAGAAGTCTTTGTACGAGAGATCTCGCAGACAATGAAGAGTGTTGCTAGCGCCACTGCACCCAGCCTCTTTGACCACCGCATCATAGACCTTTTGAGCACTTGGCCCTTCGGCGTTGTCGGCGGGTGCAATAGTACCTGAATTCACAATAGCTCGCGAAAATAACGGCTTGCCATTGTACTTAGCATTGCCGTCATACAAAAGCATCTGGCCAAGCACCCAAACAGAACCAGACGACTCGCCCCAGAGAGTGACCTTGGATGGGTCGCCCCCAAAAGATTCAATATTGTCGGCAAACCATTTCAAGGCCATGCGCTGGTCGAGGAGCCCAATATTGGAAGCTCCATCCGCAACGATCTCCTTGCCGCCCAGAAATCCGAAACCGGCTGCGCGATAGTTGATGGCGACAAATATGAAATGTGAATTTGTACGTTCAGTCGCATGTTTCAAGAGCGCATCCGCGTTGTGCTTGCCAGTATTGCCATATGCGCATCCATCTCCAGAGATGCTAACGAGCACGGGTAGCGCATCTGCTGCTTTAGTGCCTTCAGGCCGCTGCAAGTTTATCCTCGGAGACGCTGCCAGTGTTTGTATCCATAAATGCCGTCTCAGGAAAGAGTCCCGCAGATTGAGGATACTTAGGACCCTCGTCAGCGAAAAGAGGCATCTGGGGACAATATCTGGGACTACCAGAGGCGTCAAGATCCCCCAGGGCACTGAGAAGTTGCTGAGGTGGTCGAAGGCGGAGCTTTCCAACCGGGGCGTCTGCGTAAGGAATGCCATTGAATGTCTCTATCCCTGCTGAAGCAAATCCGGTAATGTTGTTCGAACCGAGAGAGACCGTAGCAACGCCATCGTGCTGGCGGTCAGAAATGTTTTCTCCCAGCGGTATTTGTAGTGTGCTCGCGGCGCTCAAACTTGGTGTGGCCAAAAAAGCGGCACTAAATAATTGCATCTTCATCTTGGAAAGAAGTCAGGGAGTACGGCAGTCGCAATGGAACGGCAATCGGATTCAACCACTGAATTGAAGGAGACGGGAAAGTTCTGCGCTCGTTCGGCAGACAGTCGAAATATTTATGCCCCATGCTATCAGAGAGACAGCTATTTCGCGGCGATATACTAGTATGCCTGTACATGGAGCATTACTAACTTAGCGTGTCTAGTCGCTATAACTTATTGCATATTAAGGAAGAAGTTATTGTTTTGAGTAATATGATCAGCATATATCACTCCGAGGCGGTGTGCTAGTATGTCGTGATGGCTTAAAACCGCACGGAGATTCAAGCGTAGCTGAGAGAGCAACGCATTCTTAACGGGCAAATGGCAGCGATACTTCGAAGTGGATGCCAAAAACCTTGACGCAAGCAGGGAGCGGAACCTGGCTAGCAAGCAGCTGTTCTTCCAGGCGATGCGAGCCGACGTCAAACAGACAGCACGTGATCTCGCCGAGTCCGCCACGGGCACGGCGCCAGAGTCACCTGCGCTCAATACACGTCCTTCATTCGAACTGTCTTTGGATGCCCAGAGGTTGTAAATTCCACGAAGACAGAAGAAGTTCTCGCAATGCGCCTTATGAGTCTTGCTACCTGTCAGCCCTGCATCTTATCTACAGCATCGCAAGGTTGTACTTACAAGTGGCAAGACTCCGAGCTCGTCACTAGCCGGAGCGGCTGTACTGATCAAGGTAAAAGCATTCCCTGAAGATGGGCCAGTGACAGGAGATCAGTATACCTGGTTCCCAAACACAACACCAGGGAGACTGTACGCGCGCACAATGTATGGCCGGACACTGTCTAGGACTGTCGTGACTTCAAGCTCTTGCCCTGCGGTGAAGCGTTTGGTAAGGTCGATCTTCACTCGCTCTTTCCAGGAGCGGTCATATCTCCGAAACATGTTGCTACGCCCTAGAAGGTAGTCAAGGGAGTGAGCCTGCGATCGAGAGCAGATGAACATTGACAAGGCGCGAAAGGTGAAGTCTCCCATGGAGGACACGCTCGGTCGATCAGCGCCGAAGCCCTGAAGCACTCCACTGAGGGCACGCGTGGATAAATCGGCATGACGTGTCGGGTTCAGTCCCGCGTCGCAGCCTCAACTGGTGAGGACTCAGGTTGAGCATGAAATTAGCACTCATACCGACTGCTGGAACCGGCTGGCTGGCAATGGCAATGGTGCACAGGAGGAGACATGCTATGATCTTGCAGCATGATGATTCCGACTTGGAAGCCGAGTTATACACTTTATACACTTGAACCACATGTGCATTTGTGGTGGAGACACTCCGCCATACCCGCAGCCGTGGCATTGCCTTCTGGTGTCGCCTTACTCTCGGAGGGCTATACTGGGCACCGACTTCATGTCCATGCGGCCACGCGGCTCCTGAATGGGCTTTTGCTTGCGCCTTCCAAAGTTTGGGCAATCATCCTCGACAGCCTTATTACAGACTTGACATCTCATGGCCCAGGCACTTAGGGTTCGGCTGTGTTTTTCCAGAAATTCTCTAGCGATGGTGCGGAGGATTGGGCCTGGAAACACCGGGCCCTACCTCACGAAAGACGTTTGGCCCTACACCGCCGAGCACCACGCACGCCTGAGCCTCCGTGAAATCTGGAGCTTGCATTCAATGTGGCTGACGAATCTTGCTCCCACTATCTTCAAGCGTCTTCACCGACCGGCGGTTGCCGACTATGCTTCCCTAGTTGTTTCGACCTGTAGTAGTCGTGGATGCCGGCCATGCTGACGACGACGGTATACAGCGAGCGATTGCGGCGCCTGGACTGCGCAAGTCGTCAAGCAGAGCCTACATAAGAACAGGCTATGGCAGCAACATCACGATGCTCATCGCCATCTTCACGCTCGTTTCATCTGCTCTTTCTCCCATCATGAGGAATCTCCTACCTCTAAGTATCGTGGTCGGCCTAGCCATCGCTGCTAACAATGCCAATTCGCCGTCTAACCTCGCTTCCGGAAATGGTATGCTCATACGACTACAGCCGGCGACGCCTAGCTAATTCATTCCCAGTTGACCTAGGAGCGTACCAAGATGCCTACCAGAAGGCGAAGGCTTTGATCTCCAAGCTCAGTATCGCCCAGAAGGTGTCTGTCATCACTGGCGAGAGTGTGAACGGTACTGATTTCGCTTGGAACGCGCTGGAGAACAAAGATGGCTTCGCTGGTATCAACAGTCATTATTATGTCTCGGGGTTTCCAATGGGCAACGCGCTCGCCATGACCTGGGATCGGCAGCATTGTCTCGACGAGGCTCACGCGGCTGGTCGTGAATTCTATCTCATGGGCTACAATCTCATCAACGGTCAGTGTCTCATTTCTACCGCATCCGTGTATCATTCTGACAGTTTGACAGGTCCTGTTGCCAGTCCCTTGGGAAGAACGCCTTACGGCGGCCGTTTGCCCGAAGGCTTCTCTCCTGACCCCTATCTTACTGGAGTGTTCATGGGCAAAGCTGTCGAGGGCATGAACTCCGCCGGCGTGGTCACGGTTGGCCGCCATTTGATCATGAATGAGCAAGAGACCAACCGTTCGTCGAGCACGCACTACTCAAGTAACGCTGACGACAAAACCATTCATGAGCTTTACATGTGGCCTTTTGCCGATGCAGTACGTGCTGGTATGGGTGCAGTCATGTGCGCCATGAACCGCGTCAACGGAACTCTCTCCTGCGAGAACTCGAAGCTCCTCAATGGCTTGCTCAAAGAGGAATTGGGCTTCCCAGGTCTCGTGATGCCGGATGTCAACTCTCAATCGACTTCGTATGGCTCGGCGAATGCTGGCTTGGACTTTGGCTCTTCATCATATTGGACTGCGGAGATCTTCGAAGCTGGGATGGCCAACGGTTCTATCTCCGAAGCGAGACTTGATGACATGGCTGTCCGCAATACCATCGGCTACTTCTTCGCGGGTCTAGACGATGGGAAGCAGCCAGAAGTCGCAGCAACGACTGAATACCGTGACGTTCGCGCAGGTCACGCAAAGCTGATTCGAGAAATCGGTGCAGACTCGCTTGCCCTGCTCAAAAACACGAGGACCGGCGGTGGAGGCCTTCCGCTCGAGCGTCCCCTCTCGATCAGTATCCTTGGTGCTCATGCTGGACCTGCCATGGCCGGCCCAAATTTTGCCTTCTCTGTGCAGGGCACATCGAGCGATGTGTATCAGGGCCATCTGGCGTCGGCTGTCGGCAGCGGCGGGTTATCTAACGGCTATCTGGCTACGCCTTTCCAGGCTCTGGGTCTTCGGGCTGCCAATGATGGCTCAATGTTTCGCTGGATAATGAACGATACTTACACGGAAGACACTTCCTCTGGCATTCCTGGTATGGCTCCAGACGGCGACGCTCCTACAATGGGCAAAGACTCCACGCCTTCTGGAAGTGACTCTTCAGATAGCACCTCAAACGGACTGTCTTCTGATACCAACAACTCGAGCATGACCATGAACAGGGGCGATATGCCAGGTGGCAACGGCGGCGCAGGAGGGGGCGCAGGTATGGACCTTGGTTCTGGCACGACCGTCACTCCGTCCATCGCGAATTACGCCTCCGACTCGGAAGTCTGCCTCGTCTTCCTGAACTCTTGGTCAGGAGAAGGCGCCGACCGGAGCGAGCTTTCCAATGCAGACCAGGATAACCTTGTCCTCTCGGTCGCCTCAAACTGCAATAACACCATCGTCGTCATCAACACGGGCGGACCCCGGGTCCTCGATCAGTGGATCGAGAACGACAACATCACGGCCGTCCTCTACGGTGGCTACCTTGGTCAGGAATCTGGCAACGCCATCGTCGACGTCCTCTACGGAGACGTGAACCCCAGCGCCAAGCTCGCGCACACCATCGCAAAAAATGCGTCCGACTACCCTGTCGAGATCTGCAACACGGCCGAATGTGACTTTGCTGAAGGCCTGGACATTGACTACCGTTACTTCGACGCCAGCAACATCTCCGTTCGCTGTCCCTTCGGACATGGCCTGTCTTATACTTCGTTCGGGTACGGTGACGTTTTCGCTGAAAAGTCCAATCAGACTGCGATGAGTGCGAAATTCCCCACTGGTCGGACAGGACCGGGCGGAAAGCAAGATCTGTTCGACGAAGTTGTCTCTGTCTCTTTGACGCTGGAGAATACGGGAAACAAAGATGGTGCGGAGGTCGCGCAGCTCTACGTGCAGTTCCCAGCTGAGGCTGAACAGCCTGCACGCCAGTTGAGGGGATTTGAAAAGGTCCGGCTGGCTCCTGGGCAACAGAAAGAGGTCCGTTTCCTCCTCGAGAGAAGAGATCTAAGCTACTGGGACACGGTGGCGCAGCAGTGGGCGCTTGCGCATGGGGAGTATGTTTTCAGTGTTGGAAGGAGCTCGAGGGACATAAAGGGGTCTGCGAAATTTTCCGTCCTGCACCTTTGAAACGAACATGCCAGGAAGTGCTTTTGCTACGGAAACCGATAGCTGAATTGGCTAATCTCGAGAGAATGCTATGAAGCTAAATTCACCATGTATAGATCAGATCACACATAGGAAAGCAATATTTGTCAGAAAACAACTCCAAGCATCCTAGCGATTTCTAGGTTGGCTGGATAGTCCGAATCATCCAAACCTCTACTTTCTAAGTCAGAGTAAAAGTTTGGTGAAGCGCTTTTTACACAGTTAGTAGTAAGTTACATGTGCAATGTATGAGGCCATGGCCAATGGACTGATAGTAAGCACACTGTTAGCATGCACTTCGGCGCCGAATGACCCTCGGATTTCCGACGTCTTGCGTGTTCTAGCTTGACTCATGATCTTGAATCACAGTACGTGCGAAGTAGATGCGACGGAAATCCGATTCTGAGCCGTGCGTTCGGCCGCTTGACCCTCGATCCAGGAGCACAGCCTCGAGAGCGCGCCCCCGGGAGAAGCGTACTTCCGGGGCCCGAAGAAACCCTGAGCACTCACGCGCGACAATAATGACCAATGGGACCCTCATCACACGTGCTGTGCTGGGATTCCTTGATGATCAGCACGGCTTCGGTAGCGCGATCGCGAACAGTGCAAGATCAACCCCAGACGATCTGCAAAGTGATCGAGCGCCATCAATCGTCTGTTGCTCGTGACGTCACGGTCTCTTCGCTTCCACCCTTTGCGCCTGTTATTAGGATGATGAAGCTGAAGCTGAAGCTGAGAGAATCCAGAACCTTTCCGTCAAAACAGACGTTCCCGCCCACCCATGTTACACTTGTCGACATTGACGATTCCATCGCGACACGAGAACGCTTCTTGTCTTGAGACACATGGTCCATCGGGCAACGTCACTCATGTCTTCCCTCCGGCGATCGTCCAGAATCAGCAGCAGCGCACCGAAAATCCCCCCAGGCCGCGCACGCATCTCCAAACCCTCCAAAACGCCTTCCAGCACACGATCAGATTCGCTCTCAAAAAAGGAGTCAGGTCGACGCGCAGACGGCAATCAAGGTGGCAACGCCAACGGAGACGGCCGGCTGGCAGAACAGAAATGGCTGTCGTGGAAGTCCACTGCCAACTCTTCTCCTTTTCCGAGCTTCACCAGTCCCACTGAATCTGAGTGCGAGGAAACGCATTCGGTGCTGAACCAGAAACATCGTGCTGATGTCGAGGAGGAGTTCCGAGACCCAAACACCCCGGAAACCATTCCACACGTGCTAGACGCTATGGTGGTAGCAGTGCTCAGCCAGGCCACGAGTTGGAGCAATGCGAAACGCGCCATGAACAGTATGAAAGTCATTTACGGATCTGTTTTTGCGTACGAAAAGATTTCCGCAGGCGGTAGACAGAAACTCGAGGATGCAATTCGATGCGGTGGTCTTCATAAAAGGAAGTCACTTCTGATATACTCGATGCTGCAACAGGTCCGAGAGCGTCGCGGATGTTGGGACCTCGACCACCTCTTCGACACCACCGACGAGGAAGCCATGCAAGAGCTATTGAGCTACAAGGGAATTGGCCCGAAGTGTGCTTTTGTCGTCATGGGTTGGTGCTTGAAACGGAACCCGTTCACCGTTGACACTCACGTGTATCGCATCGCGGGACTGTGGGGGTGGATACCCGAAAAATGCACGCGGGAGAAGGCGCAAGCACATCTTGACGCGAGAATCCCCCAGAAGCTGAAATTCGACTTGCATTTTCTCCTCATTGCTCACGGCAGAGCGTGTTCAGCGTGTCGTGGTGGGAGTAAAAGTCGAGAGCCGTGTGAGGATCGGAAAAAGGTCCAGGCCAGATTAAGAGTACGGGGCACGGCTGAGTCTGAATAAATAATGCGTATCGAATCTCCCTTCCCTCACATGCGCCCCATGGCACGAGAACGCATGGCAGCGCTGCCGATATGGCCAATGCAGTCGACAAGAACCCTGACGTGGCAAATCACCAAACCACACTGGCAAGCAGCAGTCTGCCGACATCTTCCACTCTGGATGTTGGTGAACACATGTCCTGTGGATGCAATGACTGTGAAATGTCCATCGATAGAGCCGTTTGCTTCAGGCGGCCAGACGAGTGATGAATCGCTTCAATGCCGCCGGCTATTATCGTTTGCCAAAATCGCCAAAAGGCTGTGCGAACGACATCCGGAGCGGAAAGAAGTTATGACCGAGCTCGTGGCTAATTACATGTTGCCATCGCCATCCGGCTTTGGCCTTCGATGAAGCCCCCGATTGATTCTGTTTTCGTTCTTTCGTTTTTTTTTTCCCCTGGATGTCTGCATTTAGTAAAAATGTGGATATGCTCACATGGATTGTGTGGATATGGCTTGACTTGCTTGCTCCGCTTCAGCGTCAGAATCCCGCCGCGATATTTAAGGGCCCAGAGGAAAGTTTCATGTACCATGACGTGGGGAATCGTGAGCACGGAGCAAGACGCAGCACTAGGAATAGAGTTCATCAGCAGAATTCTAGCAGTATCCACTCGCGCTCAGCATCAGCTCGGCTTGTATACCATCTTCTTTCCGAGCTCGATTCATCCACAGCGTTGTGACGAATTCAGTTTTCGCGATCGTGAGCGTCATAGCGCTGGCGAACTCGAGACGCAAGTTATTTAAGAAACGCGGCCGCCAGAATTCGTTTTCTCTCAGCAGACTTCAACTTCAGCTTCAGCGAGTTCCTATTCCGTCAACAGCCAGGCGCACGGCACTATGAGTTCAGACAGCTACCCTCTCCGCCATTCTGGCATCTATCGCAACTTGCCGAATTTCGATCCTGCCCTCCGTCAGCTCAGCGCTCTCGTCGTTGGTGCCACAGGAATCTCGGGCTTCAACACCATTCGGTCTCTCCTGGAGTCGCCGGAGCGATGGTCGACGGTATATGCACTCTCTCGGAGTCCTCTGTCTGACGAGATGTTGTCGCTGTTGAGTCCACAGCAGCGATCCCGTATTCAGCACGTCTCGGTGGATTTGACTGGCACTACTGCGGACATTGCACATTCGTTACAGCAAGCAGCCGTGCGTGCCGACTACGTTTTCTTCTACGGCTATATTCACCCCAACGGCGTCTCGGCCATGGACCCCAAGGCTGAGGATCAAATGGTCGAGGCCAATGTTCCCATTTTCAGGAACTTCCTTGAAGCTCTCCCAGCTGCTCACCTCACACCTAAGCGAATCTTGCTCCAGACTGGCGGCAAGAATTATGGCGGACAGATTGGACGTGCCCGAGTTCCGTATGTCGAATCGGATCCTCAGCCGAAGCATCTGTCGAAAAACTTCTATTACCCTCAAGAAGAGCTCCTGCAGAATTACTGCAAAGAACACCCCGAATGTGGATGGAACGTCATCCGGCCATTTGGTATCATTGGAGCTGTTCCGAGCGCGGGCATGAACACCTTCCTTCCTTTCGCCATCCTAGCTTCCGTGTCCGCGAAGAAGGGCGAGCCTGTTTTCTTCGGAGGCGACATTGAGGAGTGGCAAAACGAGTGTCTTCATTCGTCGGCGAGATTGACCGGGTTCCTTAGCGAATGGGCTGTTCTCGAGGAGAAGTGCGAGAACCAAGCGTTCAACGCCCACGACGGTAGCCCTCTGTCATGGGATCGTTTCTTTGAAGAGCTGACAAGATGGTACGGTGTGGAGAAGGGTACAATTGGTCCTGAGATGGACGAGGAGAAGTTCCAGGTCACGCAGCTCAGCGGCGGCAAAGACTCTCCGTTAGGTTATGGGCCCCCTACAGCAATCAGGCTGAGCCGAACACTCGCGGACTGGTCTAAAGATCCCGAGAACGAGAAGGCATGGAAGGACATCATGCAAGAATCCGGTGGTGAAGTGAAAGCCAATGTTTTCCAATCAGGCATGGATATCTTCATGGGCGATTTTGCTTATTACAAGATCGGCCAGCCTTCGTCTGCCAAGCTCCGCAGGTTCGGCTTCTGTGGTTTTGTCGACACTCTGGAAAGTGTTTTCGAAATGTACGAGGAGATGGCAAAGATGGGAATCCTTCCTCGTCCCAAGGTCGCAGCCGCAAGACCCATGGTCTGATTGACGAATTTTGCGATGCTTCTCGCTTATCCACATGCCTCAAATTGTCCGTCGAAGAAGTGCATTCAGACCCTCTGCCCCAGCGTTGCAGCCTAGTTTAGCCACGGAGATGATCAGAACAAATGTTCAATTGTTTCCCACCATCCCCGAACCAATGCTTACACTGCGTGATGTTCAAATCGATGATTGGTATGCTTGCTTGTTGAAGCAAATGATTGCGCGTCTGTGACATGTCCTCCGACCTGTCGTGGGTAACTAGGACCGATCAGAAAATAGCAAAAGACGGAATCACGTCAAGACTGAGTTGCATAAGTTAATGCTCAGGAGATCAGCGAAGAGCCTAGGATAAGAACGTTGCATGTTACAAGCTTTCGGGGCGCCATGCAGCTCAGCGGAGCCTTCCTGTCTATCAGTCGGCGTGTTGTCCAAGACCTGTCACCGCTGGATTCAGACTTAGGTTCATGGATCAGCAACTCCGTTGGGGTCGGCCGTTCGGCACAAGATCTCTTCCGACGCACGTCCTCTGAATCGACGCAGTTCGCACGGCAGAGCTTCAACCGTAGCTGTGGACTTCGCTACTCCTCCCACCTTATGTGCATTGTTCTTGGATGAAACTCATACTAGGGCTCTCTTGAAGCACCAACATTATCTTACTTCCCGAGCTGGCGATTAACTCAACTGATTGCCATGAGGACCAACAGAACATACGCTCGCTTTGACCAAAACGCCCGAGACACATACTAGACGCTTTCTAGATCTCTGATTCGCCTTTCTGGGCCGACAGCGTAACAAGTTACCTGCGCGACAGCAGCACCATGAACGAAGGGGAAATTCTGAAGACTCTGACGCCTGAGGTGGTGAAAGAAGCGTATAAAGAAGCCCGAGACGGAACTGTGATCTCTCTGCAGTGGAATGCTGAGGCATTTGGACATTTAAGTTTCATCGAAGAAGGAAGAGATACAAACGCAACCGCCCTATCATCACCACTCTCGTGGACCTCTTGATGCCAATTGCACCACGGTCAATGGACGATACCGAGCATTGCAGTAGACTACGCTAGCAGCGAAGCTTCAGATGCTCGGCAAGATGGAAGTCAGGAACCTGCTACGGTTACACAGTAAGCTCTTCAGGACATCCATGCCCGATTCGTGGCCAGAGGGGTCTTAATCGACTACAAAGCTTGGATCAGACAGCAAAGCCGATCATTCAACGAGCGCGAAGACGATGTCATTTCCATTGGCGATATCGAGGCTGTAGCCAGAGCATAGAACGTTCAATTCATGACAGGTGACGTCCTCATGATCCGCTCTGGCTTCGTGGACGGAATGAGCCTTTTGCCAGGTGCAGAGCAGGCTAGCCTTCTTGTTAGTCCTGGATCATGTGGTATCGAGAGCTCCATGAATGCAGCAAACTGGATGCGCCAAAACAAGTTCTCAGCTGTGGCAGGTGAGATGATTGGATTCGAGCGGATCTCCCCGACGCATAGGTCGGAAGAAAACTATAACGAAGGCAGAGTCAAGTTCGATGAGCCTTTTATCCTCCACCGCGAGCTCGACCGTGACGAGGTTCCTATTGGGGAGCTGTGGAATTTGGAAGGATTGGCGGATGCTTGCAACGAGAGCAAAAGATATACCTGCTTACTGACCTTTTCGCTCTTCCAAGGGGCAGCTGACAAAGCGGGTGTCAACTTTGGAGGGTTGGCCATACTTTGAACCGTGTGACAAATTGGTAGTTCATATGCCTCCCGGAAGGAGAATGAGAATTGGCCGATCCACCCTTACATGTCTTGAATAAAAGGCGACACAAGGAGCTGCGAACAAGCTTGAATACACAGAGCATTTCCCTCTGCTACACCGCTGCAGTGCACTGGCGAGGTACATTGGGTAACTATTAACTTGTCACAAGCGCGTGATTCTTTGCACAGGCTGACTCGTAACTGAGCTCGCCTCTTCACTTGAACATAGAACTTTGAATCTGCTTTGACTCTTCGCGCAGCGATCGTCACGATACCATGCCACAAGTTTGACGGGTAAGACGCATCTGGTACTGGTGTTACGCAAAGCTTGACTTCTTCAAACCGAATACCGAGTGATTGCGGCAACTTCTTCCTGGTGAAGAGTCGCTCTCCTATTGTAAGGCAATGTCCGTAAACTAAGCCCGTCGTCACTTTCAGGAAGTGGCAAAAGCTCTTCGCGGGCCACTCCCATGAAAGATTCCGCTAAAAAACATTCGGATAGGGTTCTTTGATGTGACCATTCGGAAATCCGCAACGCCGGACCATAGAGTATTCGGATACATGTCATGGGCAAAAATGGTAGCGTGGTTTTGGAAAACCTGCCACGGAAATCCGAGCGGCGCAGGGCACAAGCTGCTTTGCTTGAACGCCGACCCAGGCAAAGTGTCCGACGGAACTCCGTTCGGCCAAGCGACACATCCAGTCGCACCTCAGTTCGTCTAGAAGGTATCCGGGCGCGATCGGGCCAGGCGGGTCAACTTGTAATGCAGCATGTTTGGCAGTTCTCGACGACCAGATGTCTAACTGTCCCTTAGCCGGTATATCCTGGTTACACCAGCTATATAACCCGGTTACACCAGCGAGCCTTTAGGGTTAGGGTTTTCGCTGGTGTAACCTTGGCTCCCACTGACAGGGATTAGGAAATTCGCAAGTTTATGGGAAATATGCAGGCATCCAAGATTAAAATCTAATAACAATATTCCGCCGTTCAGATTCGGGGTGGATTGGTAAGTATGGAGTCGGAAAGCTTGGCTGCCACATACGCTCTCAACGATCTGCTGCATTCCACTAGTAAACTTTGCAACCTGACTTTCTACCAAAAACACATCCCATGCACACCTGTGCGGATGATTCACGACTCTAGCATATGTTATAGCGAAGATATCAAGCTTCTCCTGTGTACGACATGCAGCAG
>MSJI02000670.1:0-59516 GCA_001931905.2 Cladosporium sp. IMV 00045 | reverse complement strand
GCACTATGTTCCGGCACTCTAGACCGAGTTCGAGTTGTCGGTGCACGACCAAGACCCCGCCGTCGGGCCTGAGTAGGCATCCATGATGCCTAGTACCGCACTGTATGTTCCAGCAATCATCAAGAAAGTCCCTGCTATGATCATAAAAGCGCTGAAACCGGCTTTCATCACCCAGAATGCACTGCGCGGTGCTTTCCAGTTATCGTAGAGCCACATCAAGCCCATTGGCTGGAAGGACATTGGTGTACCGAGCAATGCACCCACGAGCGCAACGAGACTGCCAAAATCAGGGATGGCGCTCGCGATGATATATGCTATTATTGCGGAACTGGCAGTACAGCTCAGCCAGACTGCCCAGTGAGTGAGGGAATTTGAG
Organism: Cladosporium sp. IMV 00045; assembly: GCA_001931905.2. NCBI lineage: Eukaryota > Fungi > Ascomycota > Dothideomycetes > Cladosporiales > Cladosporiaceae > Cladosporium > Cladosporium sp. IMV 00045. Next base: position 59,140 of record MSJI02000670.1, on the reverse strand, counting down.
GTAAGGTGCTTGGAGCCGCGGAGGAGACGGACGAATACATATTTGGCGGGCATATGTATTTATGTCAGCGTGATTGTTTCCGTTAACATTCGAATGAAAGAACTACCTACATGACCAATGAGCACCGCAGTCACAAGCAGTCCGGGAAGAGCGATGCCATAGCAGATCTTCTTCATAAGTGTACCCGCAGACCCAAGAGCAGGCGAGGCAACGTATGAACCGCAGTAATAGTAGACCACGACGCCAATAGCGGTGTAAACACAAGTCACGCAACTCTGGCTGACGACTAATGCTTTTCGATAATCTTTCGGGTTGCGCATCTCTGCGACGATAGGGAAGAAGGTCGGCGTTCCCGCATACGCGAAAACCAGCGAAGAGACTGCAGACATTGCTTCTGGGAACGTGGGGGAGTTGAACAACTTGTAATTTGACTCCCAAGGACCAGTCTGAGGTGCCGATGCGGGACGGTCCTGAATGCCTGCGGCGACTGTCACTGCGAAGACTTCTTCATTGTCAGCGAACATGAAATACAGAATCTGATGATGTCCACTGACCAGATATCAGGACGCAACTCAGACCGATCCATACGAGCCATGAGAGTTTTGACAACGTTCTAATACTGGCCAAGCCGAAAGTAGCCAAAGCTGCGACCGCAACAAAGATGATGGTACACGCGCCGTGCATAGAGACTGCGTTGAGACCGACGGATGTGCTCAATATAGCGGACGCCGAGACGAATATTTCGTCTGGAAGCTTGGGTTAGATCTGATGGGATACAAATTCAGTAGAAATTGATACTCACACAAGCAGAACGTGACGGCAAGGACTTCTTTACCGACTCGACCAAGTATGATGCTCCCGACGTCGTCAATTCTTTTCAGCTTCGTCGTCAGAAGGGAGCTGAAAGCGAGGACCAAGAGGAGAAAAGTTACCCATATATTTCTGGATGTCTCAGTTTGAAGACGCCGACTTGATAGTTGGACCACGAGTTCAACCCGGCAATGATGCAGAGACAAATGACACCGGGTATCATGCCTAATGTATCAAAAACCGTTGGAATGGCGAGAACGCCGAGACCAATCTGCGTTTTCATCATGAGAACGATCGTTCCTGTCCAGCCAACCTTTCATGGCAGTCAGTGAATGGTCATTATCGTGATCCTGTGATTACGACGTGCATTGCGGTAGTTTGGTCATTCTTCGTTGGTATGACCAAAGACTGCATCTCCTCCTTCTGCTGCATCATCGTCGCGCACTTCCCCTAGGGCCGAAGGGACAAGGGCGAGGTCTTGTGGCTCTCTGTTCTCTTTTGCTTTAATGGACATATTTCGAAGATATTTCGAGGAAAAGGGGAAGGTCAAGAGAATTGTGTTGTACAGTTGATTGAAGATAAATGTGTTGAAAACGAAATCATGAGTGTAGGATCAGGAGGCCTGAATGTGCCGATGTCCCGAGTGTATGTGCCAGACCAGACACCGCAATAATGTGGGCAGAGTTTAGGCTTCATTAACGATCGGACAGACTTCGACCTCGGGCATTGATACTGAAGGATGCATAATGAGACTCGCATCTTTCGTGGAAGCTTGCCTTCCCTCTTTTGATCGTGAATAGAAGTCTGGTGCTGTAAGAGCATGCAAAGAGGCGCAGATCGGCTCTTATCTATGGCGCTCATAATTACGGGGCCATGTCATCTAGAGTAAGGGAAAAGTCGCTTGATTATCCAGTCAAAGACCATCGAGCCATCTTTCCGTGAAACGTGTTGAGATAGTTGCCCTGAAAAGACGACCGCTTGCGACCTGAACATGTCATGCGTGAATCAAGCGATGATTTCAGAACGGAGATGATCAATCGCCCCGAACAGGTTGATACTCTTCTCGTCTTCAGTCGCAGAACATCGGGTAGGTATTGCTAGTACATACGATCGAGCCCTGACGGAGACCTGGGAGGTTAAGCAACCACTGATTGCCGTGTGGATTGGGGACAACAGTGAGGGTTTTGCATTATTCAAGAGGGTGAACAACCCAAGCTCCATTTGCTTGTAGCTCAGTCGCCCCGTACAGCGTTTAGTCACGTCCTAGATATGTCAGATAAAGATGGTGTACACAAGAAGATAAGAGAGGACGTCGTCGCTGTGTCACACCCCAGACTTGGGGCAGTGCGGAGACGGTCTGCGCTTGCTCGTGGAAGCTTTCCTTCTTCGTAAGATCACAGAACTACATCGTCACATTACACTGCCATCACCATCAGCACAGATCCATCTCTTCCCACCTTCCTCCTTTCACTTTCGCTCCGGTAGAGGCTTTCCCAATGACCTTCTAGGTCGATTCGTCACAATTTCCCTGTTGTCTGTTGCGACTCAGCTGGGTCTCTTGTCCAGCTCAGGCTCACCATGGTGCAAAAGACCAAGACTCAGCGTAACACCCAGTCACGGACTTTCACAGGCTGTGGCACGTGCAGAAGTAAGCGCTACTCATCCACAATTGTCTACAACGCGTCTGGTATACGATCTGACAGTGATAACTAGGCAGACATCTGAAGGTGAGCTCGTTTCCCTCTGTGGGTTGGCCACCAGTTCAAGTAGTCTGACTTTGTAGTGTGACGAAGCTCGTCCGACGTGTGGTTCATGTCGCCGTCTGGGTTTGGCCTGTCTGGGATACCAGTCATGCTTGCTTTGGCTGGCCGATGATCCTGCTGGCGATGGCTCGCTGAATCAGCAGCATCGTGCGCAACGCACACAAGCGTATCGCCATCCAATTTACTCTGGTAAGATATTCGGAGAAACCTTGTGCCAAGTCCTAACTGCTGCACACACCCCGATGCTGATCTGTGGTCAGAAAGCAAAAGAAAGACCCTAGCGGCTGAGTTATCAGCCAGTACCAAAGGCCGCACGGCAATGAATTTGATCTCTCAGCTTGATGACTACTGCCAACAACTTGAAAGTGATAAGAATCTACCGGGAGACTTTCGGACGGGACCATTTGGTGTTTTTGAAGCGAAGTCGTCCTATTCCGCCTCCTCTGTCGCCGGACCCACCGCTGCAGATATTGCCAAGGACACATCAGATACCGTAGATCCCATCGCACTCGATGCTGATGCGACTATGGCAAGCGCCATCGCCGAATTTGGCCAAGATACGTTCGCATCTTCCGGCGCTGGGCCTGTAATATCTATTCCTGAAGATCCGCCATCCAATGATTCATCAGTTGAGGAGATCGAAAACATTTCGCAACAGAACCTGTTGGGCCATGACGTTGGTTTCAACGATGACACAGGGCGAGTGATGCCCTACGATGAGCTGTGGCAGCTGGATGATCCTTTCACTTTCATGGGCGACTTTGGCATATCTCTAGATACCGCCGATTTCATGTTGTTAGACTCCTTTGATGCAGCGACTTCAGCGTGGAACATCGACGGTCATGCTGGAATACCCAGCCCAACTGAGCCACCGCCAAAAGCACATACGCCTGTCGTAAGAGAGAAGTCCGACTGGTCACATCTTTTAAATGATGCACCTTCTCTCCTCCGTTGCTACCAGGTCGATGATGCAGCTTCAGAGCCCACTAAACAGTCGTTTTGGAAATCTTTCATCTTACCATCAGCGATGCGGACATTTGCTGAACTTTCTGTGTTTGGACAAGCCTCGGACGTGTCATCATCTGTGTTTTACTCCACTCTCGCTAACAGTGCCTTTGCACTGCAACGATCAGATGGTCAATCTGCAGACGAATCTCACTGGTATGCTGTCGGGAAAAGCGCTGAAGAGGCTGCTTTATATTTTCTCCAAAGTGCGTTGCGGCGGAGTGCAGATGCGTCCGATTGCCAGGATCTCCTATCAGCGATACTATCGGTGGCTTTGAACTCCGTATGTTCGCCCTCGACTCTTACTCATGGTCCTTGCGCAGATTTGCTGACAGAACACAGCTTTACTACGAACCCGATCAGACCATTATTCACCTGATCGAGGCTGAACGCCTCATAAGATCATGGAAGATTCCTGACTCGGAGAAATCATTCCAATTCAGGGCTCTGCAGCACGTCTATACCTATTTGAGGATCATCATGGAGAGCATCTGTTTTGTTACCGGACGCTGCAATCGAGAGTTGCCAAATGGATCGTTGGGAAGATTCTCTGTCACGGAAGACACATTGGAAACTGGACTCGATCCAACAATGGAAAAAACTTCAGAAGTTGGCTACAATGATATTCATCTGGATGTGAATGGGCGATGGCAGGAGACCCTCTACACCAAGATTTACGGGGTGCCGGAGACCCTTCTGACGCTGTTGTCGCAAACCGTCAAGCTCGCCAACGGCAAGCAGCGCCTCGAAGGCGTAGCCGTAAGCTCTAGGCGAGTTTCCGCTGCTCTGCGGCGACATACGAAAAGGCTGGAGCGCAACTTATGGACATTGCGCCTACACGATGATGCGCCTACTGATTCGCCAACGGAGAGTCCCCTTGTTCAGGCTGTCTATCAAGGTCTTCTGATCTACTTCTACCGACAGGTGCAAAAGGTGGATGCAATGCTTCTCCAGGATCGAGTCGGCAAGGCACTTGATTATTTGGAGCCATGTCTCGAGAGGCTTCACCATGGCCATGATCTGACCTTGCTTGTGGCCTGGACGGCTTTTGTCATCGCTTGCGAGGCTGCGACTGACACGCTACAGGACCGTGCTCTGGTATGCTTAACGAGAGTCGAAGCGTGTGCAGCATTCTTTACGGTCCGGAAGATGAGCCACATTGCTCGGAGAGTGTGGGAACGTCGCCAGCAAACGGACGACTGGACTATCAGCTGGCTGGATGTTGCTAAAGACTGAGAATTGTCCGGACACCATGTAGATGGTCCAGATGGGCGATAATCAACTGCCCTGAAAAGCCGACCTCGTCATGGATAGACTCTTGAGTTTACTCACGATATCAACGGAGGGCTTCCTCCGGTTGGCGATGTCGCAAGACACTCGTTCTGGCAACAAGCTTCCGCCCACCATTGATGAATTTGCTCTTTTCGCCGCCATCGTTTGACGAGAACACCGGCCTGTCACCTGGAGACTTCATAGATGTGCTTCTGCAGATCTACTGACTGCTTTCTATGCTTTCCTTGCGCCTGATGTCCCGGATTTTGCAGCAAATGCAGCCCCTCTATTTATGGCGCTTGGCCTCAGTGGCCGCATGAGAAAAGGGACCAAGGTAACTCCGGTGCATCCGAAAGGGTGCATATCAGCATTGCCTAAGGTGGAGGCACGGTGGCTTTGCGTTGCCTTAGCCCGCCACGAGGCTATCTAGACGGAGACGTGCGTAGCGAAGCCCACACCTGAAAACAAGCATGCCCGCTTCAATCAAGCTGTAATACACCTGTATCTGAATAGGTGGATAGTCATCACATCTGGATCCGAATGGCTCGTTGCCACTGCAGTACTGGCTCTATATGGAACGATTGTGTTGTTTACTACACATGTTTATTGAATCTGTAATTTCGTTGAAATTCGGATCTTGTCATTGATATCATACGAACTGCTTACTGACTACTCGACGGTTGCAACACCAGCATTCTTCAGCAACTGCGAAAGCTCCGCTCTCCTCTCGCTGTCTTTGATCAAAGCGAAAGGCTTTCTCAATCCACCTGTGGACCAGCCACGAATTTCCATACCAGTCTTGACCGTCGAGGCGTAGTTGCCATTCTCCAGAAAGTTGCAGATAGGCCAGATCTTCTTCCAAATCTCGCGTCCAAGCTTCAAGTCACCCTTGACGGCAACAGCATCCCAAAGCTGGATGGAGAGCTCGGGAATGATGTTTGTCGCGCCCCAAACGGAGCCTTTAGCACCAGCGGCGAGGCCGTAGAATGTGAGCGTGTCCCAGCCATTGAAAGCGGTGATCTGGTCGTCTTTATCAAAAAGCAAGTCGGTGAGACTGGGTGCATTGCCTGAAGTATCTTTCAAGTATTTGACGCCAACTTTCGATAGCCCGGCGATTTCGGCAGGGGAGAGATTGACACCTGAGGCCGAGGGGATGTTGTAGTAGCAGATGGGAAGCCCGGACTTGATGTGAATCTCGTTCAAGAAGTCGTGGAGCTCGGACAAGTTAAGTGCATCGTAGAACGGCGGCACGACCATGACTGCAGCTGCACCTGAGTGAGCGGCGTGCACGGCGAGATCCACCGCACGCTCAGTGGCAAGATCGCCAATTCCAGCGCAAACCGGTACACGGCCAGCAGCGAATTTAACGGTAAGCTCGACAAGTTGCTTACGCTCCTCATAGGACAGAACGGTGAACTCGCCAGTGCTTCCTCCAGGCACGAGGCCGTGAACGCCTGCGTCGATGAGACGGTCGATGTGTGCCTTGTATGCTGCCTCGTCGATTGCTTTCTGATCCGCGGTGAAAGGGGTGATCAGGGCCACCATGATACCCTTCAATTCTTGGGGTGCCATGTTCTGAATTGAGCCCATTGAATGCGAGCTCTGCGGATATAGACGTGTTTCTTGTCGTAACAATACTTCAAAGGTGAGATTCAATGCAGTTAAAGAGCTTGGGATTGTAGATGTTCAAAGTTGGATGGAACGACGGCGATACTTGCACTCTTTTCTATAGGCCACAAGGTTGAGGCACAATGTAGCTATGGGTCATGAGCTTCAAGCTGTCCTCAACGAGCACCATCACTTCTGGCTATCACCTTCCAATACAGTTATGAAGGTCAATAACACGGTAGAGCAACATCATGAAAATTGGACGACAGCGCCAACAGGGTCTTTACACTTCCAAAGAGGCAGGTCTCCACGATGCTGTTGCCTCAGGCCATCAAGACGGCCGATCAAGCAAGACGAGTTTGGTAACAATTACGGATCAGCGATAGTAGATACGATCACCTTTACTCGGTCGAGTGACATGAGTCTTCACTGGAAGCTCAGGTTAAATACAATAAAAAGATGTCTAAGTCATGCTGGCGTTGGCGAGTGCTTCAATCCCATTTCCAACCATGACTATCCGACTGAGCACCGCTCGCCTTCGCCCTCTCTTTCCAACGACTAGCCTATCTACTCGGCAATATGCGACTCTTTTCAAGGGACAGCCTCATGAGCCTTACGTACAGACAGACCTGCCTGGTCCTCTGTCGATCGAAGGTCGAGCCAAGCTAGGCCGTGTATTCGACACAGGGGCTATGCGAATGCTTGTTGACTATGAGCACAGTCTTGGTAATCAGTACGTTACCAGAGCAACTTTTTACTCGCAAGTCTGCTAATGTTCTTATCGTGTAGCATTGTTGACGCAGACGGCAATCGCTTTCTTGATGCGTACGTGAGCTTTTGGGAGAATCTTTGACGACGACCCGACTAACTTTGTGACCAGATTTTCTCAGATCGCATCGATAGCAGTAGGCTACAACAATCCTAATGTCGCGAAAGCTGCATCATCCCCCGAAATGGTCAGGGCCCTCATCAACAGACCTGCGTTGGGTAATTTTCCTTCGCTTGACATGGAAGAAGTTCTTTCGACGGGCATCCTGCGCGCTGCTCCCCCTGGATTAGACCAGGTCTTCACGGCATCCACAGGCTCCGACGCCAATGAAACTGCCTACAAAGCTGCATTCATGTGGAAGCGTGCAGAAGAGCGCGGAGATTCCGACTTCACCGCTGAGGAAATTGAGTCAGCCATGATGAATCAGGCTCCAGGTGCTCCGGAATATTCGATCTTGTCCTTTAACGGTGGGTTTCACGGAAGGACCTTCGGCAGCCTTGCGACCACTCGCAGCAAGCCAATCCACAAGCTTGACATCCCGTCCTTCGATTGGCCGAGCGCACCGTTTCCCAAATTGCAATATCCCTTGGAGCAATTCTCTTCCGAAAATGCTGCTGAAGAACAGCGCTGCATCGATGAAGTCGAGCGTGTTTTTGACACTGCGATTAAGCCCGTTGCTGCAGTGGTTGTCGAACCGATCCAGTCAGAAGGCGGTGACAATCATGCGTCAGCTTCGTTTTTCCGCAAGCTTCGGGAATTGACAGAACGGAAGGGTGTTCTCCTAATTGTCGACGAGGTACAGACCGGTGTCGGTGCCAGTGGCAAGTTCTGGGCTCACGAGCACTGGAATCTTCCCACGCCCCCAGACATGGTGACATTTTCTAAGAAAGCCCAAGCAGCTGGCTTCTACTACGGAAAGCAAAACTTGCGGCCTCGTCAACCATATCGTCAGTTCAATACTTGGATGGGAGATCCTGCCAGAGCCTTGATCTTCCGGTCGATTCTCCAAGAGATCGAACGACTGAATCTTGTCGATAATGCCGCACGGGTTGGCGACAACCTGTTCAAATCTCTCGATACCCTGGCAAAGAAATATCCAAATGAGATCAAAAATCTGCGAGGTAAAGATCGTGGCACATTCATCGCTTGGGACAGTCCTCGGCGTGAGGATGTGATCGCCAAAGCCTTGGCCAAGGGTATCCTAATCGGAAGCAGTGGTGAAAAGGCGATACGCCTTCGACCTATGCTCATCTTTCAAGAACAACATGTCAAGTATCTTACTCATCCGTATTTCACATTAGTATTAGCAAATTGCTGACACAACATTCTTATTTTAGCCAACATGCTGGTCGAAACTTTGGAGTCTATATTCAGGGAAGCTTGAGAATGGTGTGCCTTTCAGGCAAAGCAATTATGACGCCTGGGTATCCTCTATAGTTTGATTGCAATCTCAACATGTGTGCCCTACAACTGGTCAATAATAGACGTTCCTCGTACTCTGTTCGATCAATGAATAACCTGTTTTTACAATGGTGTAGAGGGTGAAGGCACCTTTGCTTGATACAGGGCTGCAGTATCTTCATATTAGATTTTGCATAATCTTCTTGCAAGAAAGACCGGATACAAGCAGTCTTATCCTGGGCCTCGATTGATGGTCTTGGAATCATTCCTTAGGTACTTGCTATTCTTGTTTCTCAGATTTTAGACTTCAATCGCTCCGCTTCGGCTGCAACAGCGAGTGGTATCTCTTGCTCCAGGCTTGGGCCTCCCGCACTCCAACCAAGCAATTTCTGTGCCCTCTCGCTCAACGTACGGGCGTTTGTTCCCACAATAGCTGATGCGTGCGGTGAAAGTGCACCGGCATAGCTTGCACTAATCTCGCCAACGTGCGCACTCGGCAAGAGTTTCGACTCCAGCGCAGATTCAGCAATCTGCTTTGCCAATGAGTCGAAGGTGATTCCTGGATGAGCACCCGCGAAGAAGAGACCGCTGCGTCCCCAGATCGATTCGTCGTTCGAGTCGGCGATAGCCTTCTCAACGAGTTTGACAAGGATCGAGCTGACATCTGAGATGTGGATATTGCTCCAGATATTAGCACCGGCTCCAATTCTCACGGCCTGTTTGCTTTCGAGAGCTATGCGAGAGAGCTCAGGAACCTGGATGCTCCTCTGATTTCTAGGACCGCGACCTTTGCCATAGATCAGTGAAGGAATCACCAGCGCTGTCTTGACATCAGGGGTTTTTTCGGCGATATCAAGGACAAAGTTGTCGACCGTTCTATTATGATGTTTACGAATGATGTTCTTGAGCTGCTTCTCATCACTCAAGTCACCGTATTTATCGTCTGTGGCGTTGCCGAAGCTCTTTGCTTTGATCTCGTCTTGAGAGACCATCGTCGCGCCAGAGATCTGGATAATATGAGCTGATCAGTGTTAGCACAGCTCTTAAGTCGTCTCGTGCTCCAACAGATACTTACATGATTTCCTTTGAGATGCTCCTTGGTGCAAGGCCTTCAAGCTCGGGAGATGGCTTGTTGCAGCAAGATCTGTAGAACTTTTTAGCGTTTTCCGGTCAGAGACATGGTAAAGTTTACTTACTGAGTACTACATCGGCATCAGAACCAGCTTTCACCAGAGTCTCATGATCATCGAGATCGCCTTCGACCACTTCCACGTGCGGATACTCTTGCTTCAATTTTGAGGCTGAAGATGACTGACGAACAAGCGCCGCAATGGCAACCTCGGGATGGGCTTTGGTGATAGCATGGAGGAAATCACCACCAATGTAGCCAGTGGCACCTGTTCTGAGTAAAGCGTCAGTCGTCAATACGCTCGTTCAACAGATTGGAGTAGAGCGGGAACCGATCTGAACCGCGAGATTGAAACTTACAAAAAAAGCTTCGCCATTGTGGTTGTGCTGTCGTAATAGGTTGGCAAATCTTACAAATTTGATATTTGGAGAAGGAGTTGCGTAGTTACGATCCTACAATCTACTAATAATGTTCCTTTTCGTGATGGATTCAGGAGTATAAGTGAAGCATCATGGTGGAGTTGCCGTCGTGGACACCTTCCTATTGAGTGTCGCTTTCTAAGCTGGCCTACTTACCAAGCGATCGGACACATCACTCAACGCCATGATAACCACATCTGCCCAAGGTACCTTCCAAACACTTCCGCTGGGATAACTCGATGTCCAGCTTTATCGTGCAAGATTCGATTAAGGAGCGCAAAGCTGACTAGGAACTATTTCATTTCCGACAGTACTTCTACTTCTGTGTAGGCATATTCGTCGATGAAACCGAGTTCGCCGAGTCTGCCAGCTTCCAGGCACTGGTCACCGTCTTCATCTGAGTATAGAAATTCATTCCCGACTTGCCATAGAAAGTGCTTACTCCTCCTCCGGCGATACTGGCCTTGTTACCAGTAAAGCTGAACATTGGAAGCGGCACTGGAATGGGCACATTGATGCCAATCTGACCAGCTTCTACGTTCTTCTGGAACCAGGCGGCGGAAGCGCCAGAGGTAGTGAAGACCGCAGCGCCGTTTCCGTATGGGTTCTTGTTGATGATTTCGGTAGCGTCATCAAGCGTTTCTGCTTCCATGCATAGCAAGACGGGACCGAAGATCTCCTCACGGTAGCACTCCATGTCCGGGCGTACGCCGGTGATGATGGTAGGGCCGACAAAATTGCCATCCGGATAGTCTTTTGGTCTGTAGCCACGGCCGTCGAGCAGAATCTTGGCCCCTTCTTTCTCGGCAGATGCGATAAGGCGCTCCACGCGCTCACGACTCTCTGGACTGATCAGTGGGCCAACATCAACGTTCTCCTCAAATCCACCGTTGGTGGAGAGTTTCTTCGCCCTTTCGACCAACTCTGGCAGCCAGCTCTGAGTTTCAGCTCCAGTAAGAACCACGGTGCTAAGAGCCATGCATCGTTGGCCAGCGGCACCGAATGAAGCTCCTGTTATCGCGTCCAAGGTGGTGTTCTTGTGGCAATCTGGCAAGACAATGGCGTGGTTCTTGGCTCCCAGGTTGGCCTGCACCCTCTTGCCGTTGGCAGATCCGCGAGAGTAGATATATTCACCAGCCGCATTGCCGCCGACGAAACTGATTGCTTTGATTGCAGGCTCATCGAGAATGAAGTTAACCGCCCTCTTCGCACCATGGATCACGTTGATTACACCAGGCGGAAAACCAGCCTTCTCCGCGAGTTCCATGAGAATCATCACTGCGCCGGGATCCTTCTCTGATGGCTTCAGAATCAGAGTGTTGCCGGTAATTGTTGCGATCGGAATTGACCACAAAGGAATCATGGCTGGGAAGTCTATTACAGAGCGTCAGCACGAATTCGAATGTCGAGCCACAACGGATCTCTTACTGAACGGGCAGATGGCTGCGACGACACCAAGCGGCTCCCGATACTCTCGCGTCTCCATGTCTTTAGCAACTTCGAGCACTTGGCCTGGAGCTTGTGTAGTGATACCGCAAGCAGTCTCGGCTACCTGAAGCCCACGGAGAACATCACCGCGAGCATCTGCAAAAGTCTTTCCTTGTTCCAATGTGATGGAAGCTGCCAGCCTGTCCCAGTTTTCCCGGATCAAAGCGACAAATTTGAACATAATCCGCTGCCGATGTAACCAGCTGGTGTTTCGCCATGTCGGAAACGCACGCTGGGCGCTTTCTACGGCTTGCTTCAATTCCTCGTCGGTGCTCTCAGGGACGCGGGTGACAAGGTTGTTGGTCGCTGGGTCGTGGAGGTCGATCCATTCTTGTGCTTTTGACTCCTTGAAGTTGTTGTCGATGTAATTCAACGTTGGAGTGACGTCCTGTATCTTCTCATGAGTCGTTGGCCATTTTGTCGTAGCCAACGTCCTTCGGAAAATCTGAATGCTGGACCTTCGAGCTGGGCGCGCCAGTCTGAGCCCCAGCATCCGTGTAGCTCTAACGGTATACATGATGGCCGAGTGCTTAAAGTTCATAGAATATCGCAAAAATGATCAATCAGTTGCTGTCGGCGGCGGTCTAAAAAGCATATGTATCACGACCACGATACTTCTGGTAAAGGGCCGTGGGTAAGGGTGCCTACCTACTTATCTTCTGAATATGGTATCTGAATAGACAAGCTAGGACGACTTTCCGGAAAGACTTCTTCTCAGCATCTTCGTTTCTCCCATCATGGCAGCATTGACATGCTTGATGCATGGTGTTTGGTGGTGTTGTGGATAAAGGGGCTGATAGACGCCGGTGAATTTCAAAAGAGAAGGTTTCCGCGAGCCGCATCAACTTTCTTAGCCGATTGGTCTTCCACTTTTGATCATTGTGCATGTCTCTATCATTTGTGGAGACTTGTATTACTACCTGCCGACGATACTAATCCGTGGGTGTGAGCTGAGGGTACCTGCACAATCGAGAAGGTAGCTCAGGATAGTCCTAAGTGATCGACTGGACGGGTAGGCAGGTGGCATGTATGTGTTCGCTTTCACCTCTGATATCGCCTCTTGTACTAGGCTTATCATCTCTTGAGATCACATTCCATACCTTCTCCAATATCGCACGAGCTTCTTCCTTTGCAGAATTATGGCGAACCGTGGACAGACGTGGGACGCTCAGGTTCACAGCATCGCTGACCTTCGCGAGCATGGCAGTAAGAAATTGCCGAAGATGTATCGAGACTACTACAATGAAGGCGCCATGGACTTGGTTTCGTAAGCACATTCAACATATTTGCAAGAATCTTTCTTGCTTACAATGTTTTTAACAGACTTCGGGACAACGAGGCAGCATTTGACCGATACAAGATCAAGCCCCGTATCCTTGTCAACGTTGACAACATAGACACATCATCAGATTTGTTTGGGATCAAGGTCAGGGTTTTAAGACGTGTTTCTCATCAGCCCGCTAATTAATGTGAAGACATCAATGCCTCTTGGGTTCAGCCCTTCCGCCATGCACCGTCTAGCCCATCCTGATGGCGAACTCGCGACATCTCGTGCAGCGGCAAATCACAACATTGCAATGGCTTTATCTTCCTACTCAACTGAATCTATGGAGAACGTCAAAGCACAAGGCGCTTCTAATCCCTATGCCATGCAGCTCTGCGTTTTGAGAGATCGTTATACTACCAAGCAGATTCTCGAGCGTGCCGAGGCAGCAGGCTACTCTGCCATTTTCCTTTCGGTGGATGTGCCGCTACTGGGGCGTCGTCTCAACGAGTTCCGTAACGACTTTCACCTGCCAGATGGGATGGAGTGGCCAAACCTGCTCTCCAACGGCAAAGCAGAGCTCATGCAGGGCGTAGACGATCATACCCAAGAAACTCGCAATTACGAATTTGGTAAGAAGGATGATCTTCCCAAGTATCACGCCATTACATTGACATTCGTAATGCAGATCCATCGCTCGACTGGGACACTGCTATCCCGTGGCTTCGATCACAAACCAAGCTGCAGATTTGGCTAAAGGGTGTTCTCTCAGCCGACGACGTTGCGCTTGCGATCAAGTATGGCCTTGACGGGATCGTCGTGTCGAATCACGGTGGCCGTCAGCTGGACGGTGTTCCCGCCACTCTGGATGCTCTTCGCGAGTGTGCAATGGCTGCTGGAACTAAGATCCCCATCGCTGTAGACGGCGGCATCCGTCGGGGATCAGACATATTCAAGGCAATCGCTCTGGGTGCTTGCCATGTGTTCGTTGGCCGCATTCCGATTTGGGGCCTCGCAGTGAGTTTGGCAGAAACATGAAAGAGCATTCAAGGTCATACTAACAGAATTCACAGTATAACGGACAAGAGGGCGTCGAACTTGGATTGAAGATCCTGCAGCATGAATTCAAGCTTACCATGGGCCTTGCTGGGTATGTCAACTTCTTTTATTCTATTCACCAGCTCATGCTAACCTTTGTAAGATGCCGATCTGTCAAGGACATCTCGCGGAGCCATCTTACTTTCCTCGATCACCAGGGCGTTCTGGCGAAACTTTGATGTGATAGGTTTAGTTGCGCCGTTGCATCGGAAAGAGGCCTAGTCTAGGATGTCACATTATATCTTGCGTATACAGCGAATCATAGTCTTTTGTTCACAGCATTGAAACCTAGTCGTTATCCTCATTGTCTTTATAACCCCTACAAGATTCGTAAATATTCGGAAGGAGATATTCATTCTGCACAGGCTCGTACCCGAATCTATCATCGATGACTCTCAACGAATGTGGTCATTCATGCCCAACGATACACCACCATCAGTCCGCGTCGCTGAGGATATGTGGACGCCACATGCAGCCGCCCCAGGCCTCCGTTCACAGATCGATTTTGAGAGTGTTTGATCGATTGGAGTTACAGATTATGTGGATCGGGTTTGTGCAAAGTGTAGAGTATCTCGAATAATGCACTGAGTCCTGATTCATGCCTCTCGGCTCTGCACTATCTACAGATCGTTGCCCATGTTGACATGCACAGCTTTAGTCTGAGTATAAGCCTCCAAACCAGCTTGCCCGAGTTCTCTTCCAATTCCACTCAATTTCACGCCTGTAGATGGTCAGTATTGCTTACGTGGTAGGGAACATCAGAGAGCTTACCTCCGAACGGAATGCGTGGGTCGCAGTCTTGTGTGCTGTTGATCCACACCATACCAGCCTCGATGTCAGCAGCGACACGATGGGCACGCTTGAGGTCGTTGGTGAAAACGGCTGAACCCAAGCCGTAGCTGGTGTTGTTTGCTGCTTTGACAGCCTCATCTTCGTCCGCAAAACTGGCAATCACCACCACAGGCCCGAAGATCTCTTCGCGGTAGATTCGCATGCTCTCCTTGACGCCAGTGAAGACCGTTGGCTGAACGTAGAATCCTTTGTCGCCTTTTGAGACACGAGCATCATCTGCTGCACCGCCTGCAACGACCGTAGCACCTTCAGACTTGCCGATATCGATGTATTGCATGATGCGGTCGTACTGGGCCTGAGATACTTGTGGGCCCTGATATGTTGTGTCGTCCCACTGATCGCCGACTTTGCTCGTGGCTCTGAGGGTGCTGACGAAGTTTTTCACAAACTCGTCGTAGATGTCTTGATGGACCAACAGGCGTGAGGTTGCTGTGCAGATCTGACCCTGGTTTGACATGATACCCATATGGGACCACTTCACCGCTTGATCCATATCTGCATCGGGGAAGACAAGCAAAGGTGATTTGCCACCCGTCTCGAGCGTGATGTTCTTGAGTGTTGCGGACGCCATCTTCATGATCTGAGATGCGGTCGCCGATGAGCCGGTGAAAGCGACCTTGTCGACGAGTTCATGTTGCACCATCGCCGAACCCGCTTCCTTACCATAGCCGTTGAGTACGTTGACTACACCTGGAGGGAAGCCAGCTTCTTTAATCAGCTGGCCCAAGACCAGAATGCTCAGCGGAGTGCTCTCAGCCGCTTTGATCACAATTGTGTTACCACAAGCAAGTGCCGGCCCGAGTTTCCAGGTAGCCATTGATAAGGGGTAGTTCCAAGGGATGATCTGAGCGATCACACCGATCGGCTGCTTGATAGTGTAGGCAAACTTTTCAGGTGAGGTCTCAATGGTTTGGCCGAAGTTCTTATCAGCCCATCCAGCATAATAGCGAATAGTCAAGATCGCCTCCGGCAAGTCGGTGTTAAGCGCTTCGGAGTATGTTTTGCCTTTGAAAGAGATGAGTCAGCTTCACATGCACTTCAAAAAATCAGTCTCGTACTTACCATTGTCCCATGCGTCGATGGTGGCAAGCAGCTCCTTGTTCTTCTCCATAAGATCCGCCAGCTTGGTCATGAGCATTCCGCGGTCCGTAGCTGGAAGTCGTTTCCATGATGGGTCCTTGAGAGCTTTGTGAGCGGCCTGAACGGCACGGTCGACATCTTCAACTGAGGCAGAGTGCACAGTTGCAATCTCAGCCTCCGTCCTGTATCAGAGGTTTATCAGCCACCCATCTGTGATTAAATAGACCATGAGCACACATACGCAGGGTCTATGGTAGTGAGTTTATTGCCCTTCTGACTTGGCACAAACTCATTGTTGATGAAGAGTCCAGTAGGTTGCGACCATGTCCGGCCGTTGGGAGCTGTCAGTTCGACAGATAGCTGGGCCATGATGCGTGTTTGAATTTGGCGATTGTTGATCTGTTGTCACCGCGTCGTATATCGTCTCTTATCAAGAAAGGCCAAATCAACAAGTCAAAGGGAGTCATTATCTCTCGATGAGTGTCGCCGTGGAAGCCTGCCTATTTCGTCTCCAGCTACGTTGGAGGCGGATGTGGGGAAAGCTCACTGCTTGTGGGTCAATCCTGATACTGTATACGAGATCGGATGAATTGGATGCCTCAGCGACTTTATGAATGCCTGACATTCCTTGATGTATGGCATAGTCTTCGTTGATGTCGACGACCTCATTTTACGTCTTATCTTCTCCTCAGTCGGCCTTCTTCCGACGCAGATCTGCTTCTAAGATCGACCCCAGGACCAATCTAGAAAGTCCCCTACAGAGCAATGGCAGGCAGACTCCAAGCACGATTCATGAGAGTCCGTGGAATATCTGCTGCGCGGTGGGTTCAGGGCGTCTTGAAGAATATGAACTGTATTTTAGTGCAACAAGTATAACATTCGACTAAATCATGCTGTCCTGAAATCATCCCGAATCCAAACGAAATCCCCATGTGGCCTCCTCCTCCAAGATCATGTTAATCTCAAACGTGAGAGATAGATCCAGTCCTCACAGCATCCTTCGCAGCCTCCTTCGCAGCCTCAGCGACCAGGTCATTGGAGCTATCGCCCAAGTCGAGGGGATCAACGACGGTGCTGGCAAATTTCCTCGCGGAAACTTTCTTCGCAAACAGGATATCGAGCTCGTGGAATGTGCGGTTCCAGGTCTCTGGAAGGCGGAAGTAACCCCAGACGAACATGCCGAAGCAGGTCGTGCCCCAGACGAAGCCGGTATAGCCCTTGAGGTTCCATGCTTGCGGGTTCATCATGAATTGTTGAAGCGTGCCGCCAATGAGGCCTGTAATGTTGGAGCTATCGCGAGCAAGGCAGATAGTCTTCTGTCTCAAGCGAGTGGAGCCAATTTCACTTGGCAACGCCCATCCTAACTGGCCGACAGAGAGCTGGAATACGAAGGTCCAGGCGAGAGTAAGTACGGCCTGAGCCATTGCGACATTGGGGTTGCTGGTCCAGACGTTGAGGACGCCGATAAGCATGAGAATAGCGCACATGGCAGCCATACCCGAAACATAGATGGTACGACGACCAAAGTACGGCATGAGGCCAAACCAATTGACCAAGCATCCAACGAAGGCAAGAGCGGTGCCTCCAAGAGCAAGTGAGTATGTGGCGCTGGTTCCCAGACCGACTTGAGAGAAAAAGTATGAGCTGTTGTAGGCGAAAGCGATACCACAAAGAATTTGTCCGGCAAAGCAAAGGCAGGCGATCTCCGTGCGACGGAGCTCGACTCCCTTGAAGCAGTCGAAGTACGAGGTTCCAACGGAAAGTTGCTTCTCCAAGTTGTCGGTGTAGATGATGGTGGCCAGAGTGTCCTTGGCGTCGACATGAGTGGCCTTCTTAGACTTGAGGCGGTTCAACGAGGCCTCTGCGTCTTCCATGCGGTTCATGCGAACCAGGTACCATGGTGATTCAGGTGAAAAATAGACCAGCGGGATGAGAAAGCAAGGCCAGACCCACTGGAGAGCGAAGGGAATCTTGTAGCCCCAAGCGTCCTCACGGGTGGAAAGTCCTTTGAGCACACCAGCAGAGATCAGTTGTCCGAGGATGAAGCACATGTTGGTGAAGCTGGTCATGTACGTGCGAAGGCATGTCGGGAGGACCTCAGTAGCGTAGGCCGGCGCAGTAGTGGCAAGTATGCCCCAAGGAAAACCGCAGAAGACCTCGCCAACGACCAAGACAGGCAAGTTGGGGGCGAAGAAGACGACGAAAACGGCGAGAGAAAGAGCGATGAGTGCGCCGATGACAGTCTTCCTGGAACCATACCTCGCGACCAGAATACCAGAGAGGAGACATCCGATGATAGAGCCAGCTCCACCGCCCTGAGAAAGACCAGCCTGCCACTCAGCAGTGAGCTGGTAGCCTGTCGGTGTCTCTGGGGTGATGCCGACCCATTGTCCGTACTTGATAAGAAAGCTGGGATAGGCGAAGAAGTTGGACAGAAGGTTCGTGTCGTAACCCTCCATGATGACACAGGCCTGGAAAACGAGGGCCCAGAGAACCGCGGGCTTGTAGATTTTCAGTGCCTCCTTGATGGTGAGGTCGTGCTCGGCATCGGTGGCATCTGCGATGGTTTGCTGGAGGGCCTTGCCACCAGCGGTCACGGTGGGAGTAAGGCCGTTGGACTCGACCTGGGTGATGGTGATATCCTTCTTCTCATCCATTGGAGCCATTGTTGCTGGGGTTGCGAGGTGAGATCAGCGCAATAGGCTGCGGATAGCGGTAGACGCTCTCTGAGGATGCTATTGCGGTGTTGTGGAGAAGGCTGTTGTTGTGATGGTGATGATATTGGCTCCAGTCGCGTTCGTGTCCATGGTTATATATCACTTTCGTCTTGTGAGAGTTGGTATAGAGATTGTGAGAGCTTCAATATGTTGGAGGAGGTGGAGGCCCAGAATCCGTTTGCGCTCTTCCAGCGGTATGTGAGTTCTCCGCCAGCAAAAGCGCCGTCTTAAAGTGTGGCGTTTTTCGGGTGTAGGCACATCGAGACCTTGTGATACAGATCTCGGTGTATCTCATATACCGTTTCGGACGGCTGGCGTGTCCGTGATTCGTCGCAAGGCCTTTTATGCTTCTGTGGCTGCCCAGCAAAAGCCCAGATCCAACGAACTCAGGAATAGATTCCCCATGGGGTGATGGCTTCTGGGGTGCGTCCAAGGTCTTCGCCGTTCTCTTGGTGTTGTTTCCGCGTCTCCACCTCCCGCCACCAAGGCCGGGAGGGTGGAGGAACGCCATGCTCGCACCACGTGAGTGCTTCTTGGCCTGTGGCTTTCGCTTTCTTCCCACCGTCGGAGCTGTCCCTCCATTACCTCACGCTGATATCCAGGCTCTATTCGATTGATGGCTTGGTGTCTCTTGGGGAGAGCTTGAAGTCCTCCGTCACGCCACCAAAGCCGCTCCTCGACGCCATTCTCCGCCTGACGCCGCCGCAGATGCAAGACATGCGAGCGGACAAACATGTGGAGGGAACTTCATCACCTTGCCGTGTCGTCGACAATGACAATGCTTCATACCGGCGAGCAGGTTGTTGCGTGCAGAAGAGTGTGCGACATTTGTCGAGAAAGCGTGACTGCCAAAGATACGCCAGCAGTACCATTGCGCAATCACAACATGGCTGCTTCGCTTGTGGTGAATTCACACGAGCCATATATACGAAGTACCCGTTCTGTATCAACAGGCAAAGTGGTTGCTGGGTCTTGAAAGATATTTCGGTAGACGTGGGAGAAACTCCACAATCACTACGAATATGAAGGTCTTTCTGATTGAGCATCAACACTGTGAATAACTCCAAATTCTATACAATGAGTGGAGGACGCCAACAATCTATCACTGACTACCAGATCCGACACGTTTTGGTATTCCTCGCATCACAAGAACTCAAGTGCTAGAGCTCTTCCCTCACCAGACTCTTCCTGGTCTTGTCTTGCCCATCGACACTCCGCAGCCGGAACACCTGCGCCGCGTGACGCTTCACATGGGTCTCCAGATGTCCACCAGCGTTGACTACTCCAACTTTTTGACCAAACAAACGAGTGTCATCTTCGTCCAAACCTTGCGCATATGGAAGCTCCGTCGCGTTGTAGGACCCTGGGATCTTGCCTGGTTTCTCTTTCAGGACGGTCTGAGCATCCGTTTCAGCCATGCGGTTTGCCCACAGATCATGAACGGCCCATGTCTGCTTCACTTGCGGTGCGCTCCCGCCAGGGCCATCCATCACAAAGATCTCGGCCAGAGATGCAGACATCTCAAGATCTTCGTTAGCGGCATTGAGGAAGATGACGACCTGATCGCCGTTTGCCAGTGGACCGCTCCAAACGTGTGCTTCGCCGATGCCAAAATCGTCTTTGGCAACACTCTGTTTGTTGCTGACGCGCTGGACTGCTTTGCCGCGTGGGTCTTGGCTGATGGCAATGATTGCTGGGTTGTTGATGATGGACAAAGTCGATGCATCCATATCACGAAGATCATTCCCGAGGAGAAGCGGCGACTTCAAGGCAGCCCACATTGAGAAGTGTGCTTTGTACTACGGAGATGTCAGCATTGAAGGTTTTTGCGAGCGGTCATATCTGCGAATCTCACCTCTTCATCTGTCATACCACCCAATCCGACTTCAAGCATGTCAAGGTCATTCCAACCTCCAGGCAGCCCGCGGTCGATATAGGGGGCGACCTTGTTGACAATCGCCAAAACTGAGCAGTGAGTGCCAGGAGCAACGCAATGAGGATCAGTCGGATCGCCGCAGCCACAGAGATCGTCCGGGCGAGCAAAGGAGTCATAGATGTCGCCAGAGATGCGCCACGAGTTGGCGATCGAAGGACCCCACTGCCAGAGTCAGCACTATCCCACATTTTCAGAAAACGCGTACTCACGGTGTGGACATAGTCCTCTCCCCAGCTACAGAGACTGTAAAGGATTGACCTCCCAGTGTCTTTCAAGGCCTTCGCCATCTCGTTGAAGCGATTGAAAGAGACAACCGGCGTTCCAAATCGTCCCATGTGGTAGCAGTTGTCATACTTCAAGTAGTCAACGCCCCATGAAGCGAAGCTCTGAGCATCCTGCTTTTCGTAGTCCAGAGATCCAGCTGTCGAAAATTAGCAAGAGGCCAACATCGAAATATATGAGCGCATACCGTATCTGGCGCAGGTCAACTCTCCGGCACTTGAATACATGCCGAAGAGGAGGTCCTTATCGTGCAACCTTTCCGAGACAGCATTCATGCCGTTAGGGAACTTGGCCTCATCGACAATGAGATAACCCTCATCACCACGTCCTTTCGACCAGCAGTCATCGAGAACAACGTAGTTGTAGCCAAGGTCCCGAAGACCGTAATCGATGAGCAATTGGGAGGTTTCTAGCAGAAGGTCCTCGGACACGTCGCATGCGAAGGTGTTCCAATTGTTCTGCAGTTGGCTTTGTCAATGGATCGTATATTGTGTGTTTTTTCGAAGTACTTACCCATCCCATTTGTGGCGTTCTCGCCAGACCGTTGTTTACTGCTGCAGCTCGAACTGCCCAGAGCGCGAGGGGAGCCAGATTCACAAGCGCCATTTTGACGAATTGGTATGTGTGGTATGGTTTCGGACAGAACAATATTCGAGTGGCACTCAGATTGCTGTATCGTAGGCGGTCGCATCTTATTCAAACACCTCCGCTGCTCCAAGCTATGCTGGCGGGAAACAGCTCCAAGTCGGCGGGTTTGGCGGAATTCGGCGGAAAACTCGAATCATGAGTTGTCGTGCATCGATGTGGAGGAGCAATCACACTTTCTTTTTCCCCATGGGCAATAACCTTTGTGAATGAACTCTCGTGAGTGACTAGGTTACCAGCTATCCTGTGTTCTCCGCTTCCGTGCATGACAAGGCACTTTTAACCGTTCTGGCTGGCTGCTGTAAGGCTCACTCGCTTCTTGGAGCCAATCATGAGAGTCAATCATGTGAGTCAATTTCTTTGCAACGAACGAACAACATGTCATTCTCTCCATCTACTGAACCCTTGGTAACGATCTCAATCCAGCCATATCCTTCCGCAAGAAACCAGCAGTTCCCTCACCCGACACACATGCCCTGACCGCCTTCGTGAATGCATCCGCCACAGCATTTGCCTCTTTGGCAGAATAGAGTTGCGCCAAATATGTCAGCTCGAACGACAACTCTCCAGCATCAGCCGACTTTGTATACAGATCGAAGTCATACATTTGTACTCTCAAAACATCTGTGTGCTCAACGTGGAGATATCCCAGATTCCCAACGGGCATGTGTTCCTTTGTCAAGACGTTCTGATGCAGAACAAAAGAGCTGTGCTGATACCAATCATCCTTCAACGGCCACTCGGTGCAGTTGGAGGCAATTGTGTTCGCGCCGAGATGTGCGTGGCTGCTTGAGGAGATGATTTGCTTCTGCGCGTGGTCGATCAAGTCTGAGAATCGCATGTCGTCCGAGCATTGGATCCTCACAGGACATTCCGAGACGCAACAGCCGATGATATCTCCGCTGCGCTCAACGTCCTCGTCTCGCCCATGCATGAGTGTTAGGAACATGACGTCCGTATTGCCTGAGATTGCACCAAGGACCATGCTCCATGCACAATGCACCACGGTAGACATGTTGACTGCTCGACGATCATTAGACGGTCGAAGATAGATGATCCGCGAGACGCTTTGGTGGTTGCTTGGATGAGAGCCACCTGCTGCAATCAGTTCTCTGGGCTTCTGCCTCAGGATCGTGGGCATCGAACCACGAAGTAGACCGCTCCAATAATCCAAGGACTCTTCATCATGCTTCAAGAAACGACCACGGATGTAATCCAGATATGACGGCCGTGCAGCCACTTTATGACCCTGGCAAATTTCTACCAAGTCGTCAAGCACTAGGTCAAAGGACAAGCCATCGAAGATGCTGTGATGTATATGCAATACCAGATCCACGCCTGCCTTTGGAAAAGAGGTTGATTCGCGCAGAGACACAAAAACCGGATGGGCCAGGAAGTCATGTTGGGTCGATCTGGAAGCGACGTCTTCATCGTACTCGTGTGTCCGGATGCGCTGCTGCCACTCTGTAGTCTCTTTGGTTATCAAAGATTGAGTGAGCTCACCCGGCTCAGCTCGGTGGAATTTGATACGCAAAGATTCGATACTTTCGAACCAGACCTGCACAGCCTGCTGGATCTGTTTGAAATCAAAAGCTCCTCGGAGGGCAATTTTGTACTTGTACAGCTGATTATGCGCCTTGCTGTTTGCTTTCGGTGCGTAGTGGCTCTGGAAATCCGTCGTAGGGGTCGGGCATTCATGTTTGCCACTCTCATTGAGCTGTTCTGCTTCTGATGATGGGTCCAAAGAGTCGGTCCTTTGAGGGGTGTTCTTTGCAGCCAATTCTCCCAAAGACGCTCCGGAAAGAACGTCGGCTGAAGTGAAGTAGAAACCTTGTGCTTTTGCGTCTCTGACCAATAACATAGCAGTCATCGAATCTCCTCCGGCCTGAGCCCAGCAACTGTTTGGATTGAGGGTGTTGTCTTGCACCTTGAGAACTCGACTCCAGATTTGGCCCAGGCAGGTGATTTCAGAAGAGATGCCTTGCTGTTGGCATGCCTGGTCGTCGAAAATCTCATTTGTCGTTGTCTCTCCTTTTGAAGAAGTCCCCACTTCTCTCGTGACAAGGCGCTTACCATGGACCTCTTTCAGCGAGCGTCTGTCGAGCTTCCCTGTGGCGGTCCTAGTCATCTCCTTGACAAGTATTACTCTGGCAGGGATCATCCAATTCGGGACGGCATTCGCGAGTCGGTCAAGCATCTCCGTGTGGAATTGTCGCTCTCGCTCCCCCTGCACAACTTGGCCGAAATTTCTCAATGCATTCGCGCTCTCGCGAAGCTGGACAAACGCAATGAGTTTTTCAATTTCCGAATTGCCTTCTGCGATTTTGTCAACCACGACTTGGCTGATGTTTCTGTCAAATGCTTTCGAGATCAAATGCTCAATCTCCGCAGCCTCCACACGCTGTCCATGGATCTTGAGCTGAGCATCCCTCCTGCCATACAAGAAGAGATCGCCATTCTCTTGATACTGCACCAAATCGCCTGTCTTGTACCACCGGCGCCCTCCAGTGCCAGCTCCAAAGGATGCAGCCCACGCTGGGCTCTTTATGAATGCTGCAGCTGTCTTCGCCGGCTCCTCAAAGTAACCTCGAGCTACACTATGGCCTTCAACGACTAGTTCACCAAGTCCACCCACCGGCATGAGACGGTTGTGGTTCCCTGGATCGACGATCCAGTATCGCAGCCAAGTACTGTTACCAATCGTGCGGTATGAGCTGGTAGACTTTGAAAGGACCGCGGTGCTATTCATGCTACACGCTTCGCTCTGCCCATAGCCATTTCTCAGCGTGGCGTCGCCCTTTTCCATCCACGGCTCGGCAATAGATCGAGATATGGGCTCGCCCACGAGTACCAGTGTTTTGATACTGGGAACTCTGACTGGACTGACGACTTTCGCAACAGATGGAGTCATGCATATGTAGTCCGGTCTCAGGCGACGAATTGCGTTCTCAAGGTCGTTGATGCGTTCGTCCGAGCCGGGTATGCAAACTGTGCCACCAACAAGCAGCGTGGAAATCGTGTCAAGAATCGAAACCACAAAGCTATAAGACGCGCACTGGAAGACTCGCGAACCTTCTGTGATGCCGAACTTATGCACATGCTGGGTATATCCGGTGACCCAGGCGAAATGCTGGGTTACAATAGCTTTGGGAATTCCGGAACTGCCAGAGGTGAATATCAGGAAGGCTGCATCTTCCGGCGAGACCGTCGGCAAGTTTTGCGATTGATTGACGTATTGATCGAAAGAGACATTGTCTACCTCCAGGAAACCACCGTGGTCATCTATGGTGATGACGTGCGGAACGAGGGAACAAGCAAGCGACGTATGCTCTCTTGAAGTGACGGCATATGTGCAGCGTGTCTTGTCGGTCATCACTTGGAGGCGCTCAAATGGCAAAGTCGGCTCAAGAAACAGGAACGCTGCGCCAGCTTTGAGTACTGCCAACATGGAGACAGCTGTCCATTTTGACTTGTCCAACATAATGCTGACTATGCTCCCACGCTTCACACCAGCACCAATCAGAGTGCCAGCGAATCGGCTTGATGCATTTTCCAGTTCCTGGCGAGAGAACTGACCGTCCCATGCATCAATAGCAGTCTTGTGGGGGTCTCGAGCTGCGGCTTGGGAAACGCAATCGTGGATTGTTCTGAAGTCCATTTCCTGTGGGTTGGAGTTGAGAGATCTAATAAAATCTTCATCGTCGGCTTCCAGCGTTGCAGTACTGGCAATGGTGTCGCGGTTTCTTGCCAACCAGATTGCTTTGACTAAGCTGACAAGCCGCCGCCCGTATCTTTGGGCATGAAATGGATGAACCGAGGCCTTCTCATACCACACGAGAAACTGTACCTCCAAAGCTTCTCTGCCAGGCACACACAATATCTGCAGCGGAATACGTTGAAGTGGCTTTTGAGAAGGCACATTCGCGCCTTTTTGCAGATGCACAATTGCACTAGGAGGTGCGGGAGTGTCGCGTGGAATCTTCCGCGCAGATCTCGTGATATCTCTCAGGGCGCCCTCAACCGTGGTATTTGGGCTGACGTCCAGCGTGCACGCTGAATGCTCGAGTGATTGTCCTTGCTTTGTCACGATGAGGCATCGTACAGATGCATCGCCAGTAAACTCCCAGATGAGTTGGGCAAATGCGAGGTTAGCACACGTCTTGAAATCTTTGTCTGTCTTTCGATGGTGTTGCAACTCGAGGTCAACATTGAAGGCATCAAAAGTCCATGATTCCGGCTGGTCTTTTGCTGGATGAGTAAGCTGACAAGGGAATTGAGAGAAGTCCTCCATGTTCGATGGCAGAGACAAGCCCCGTCTGTCACTACTGTGGACATGCTCGATTTACATATGAGATCCTTGGTGGCGATCACATGCTTTTGCGCACGTCGATCTCATGGTTTCGTGATGCCACCGTTTCCAGAATCTGGGATCCGGATCATCGGACGACAGAGTACAGCGCATTCGTGCTACCATAATATGATCACGGTCGAATCGCGGTGAAGCCCCGCCAGCGACTTGCATTTCCGCGAAAAGGCTAGCTTGTTCTTTTTCTGTGGCTGCTGGCGGGTGGAACGACAGTATTATGCATGCTCAAGGTCTCATATATCCAGAACGTCATTGTTGGCAGCCGGGTTAGCAGTTGACCAGATGTCAGAGAATAGCGCGGGAAGCCAGAAAGCTTCCTTGTCCAGATTCTGATGGTGATGTGACGAAAATATGCTTGTAGAATTGCCCATCAGCGAAATATTGATGCAAGTCTTCAAGGTCGTGTCTGGATACGTGCGTGGGATTGAGAATCGGTACGCGTGGCGGATGTGTTTCGGCGTTTCGATTGGCGGGTTGATGAATTTCTTGAGCCAACGTCTCAAGGGTTAGGGTTGGGGTAAAGTACCACGGCCATTCTTCTTATATCACACCAAGGTATTAGTAACAAATGTGGCTGAAATCCTATGTACCGACTCGAGAACTGAACAAAATAATTGTACATCCGCCCTTGCTAGAGTTTCACTCAATGTATTGCTCTAATGTGCTGTTCTTCTTCTCCCAGAACTTGGATCTGTATGAACAATGCAGTGAGGAACAATCAGGTCCAGAGTTTGGGACAAAATGCACATTCCCATCTCAGAAAATCGTAAAAGAAAAGGATTGATGAATAATGCCCCTGTGCTCAGAACAAAACCCGTGTCATGCTATGTGCGCTTCTATTATTGGAACTCGTTCGCCGGCGGTAAACCCCAGCACTTTCATGCTGAACGGAGGCGGAAAACTCAGGTGGAGAAACAAGCCGGACGGCATCCTCCTTGACATGTTCTTGATTCCATCGATATAGCTATCCAGACTTGAATCCCATAAAGAAATTGAGATTGATTCGTATGCTTGTAGCTTCCTGTTGATCCAAAGCTGAATCATTCTGTGAAAGCGCATCCAACGCTTTTCTGTCACAAAAGCCAGGTCTCAATACGGTTACACACGACCATGGCTGTGAAATCGTCTTTCAGCCACGGCTTCATGAACCTTGTACATCCGACCATTGAAGCCGTGGTGCTCAATGCTATCTCGGGTGCGCTTGCACAGGCGTTCGCTGCGTATCAGGCAAAGGTATGACCGTCAGTGGGATGAACTCTCAACCAACTTCCTATGTTAATACGCATTGCAGAACCTGTTTGCCATTGATCTGATCCAGATCCTTCAGTTCATGCTGTTC
The DNA here is from genome assembly GCA_001931905.2 of Cladosporium sp. IMV 00045. NCBI lineage: Eukaryota > Fungi > Ascomycota > Dothideomycetes > Cladosporiales > Cladosporiaceae > Cladosporium > Cladosporium sp. IMV 00045. Next base: position 31,897 of record MSJI02000670.1, on the reverse strand, counting down.
ACCGCTATAACCGCAGCGCCAAACTTCATATTCCAGACTGCACTCGAGAAGCGTTTCCCAACAAGGACCATCGAGGGATCGCTACGCGACAAGATCGATCCAGACAAAAAGACCGACGAAAAGGACTTAGTTGCCAAGTATGGACGACTCAACATTCGTAATACGGTCTTCAAGTTCTTGTTAGACCAATCGTTGAGCGCAACGACAAACACGATGCTGTTCATCGTTGTGTTGGGCTGGATCAAGGGCCACAGTGGGGCACATATTCAGCATGCACTCTCTAAGGTATGATTACCATCTTTCATGGAGTTTTCGCATCACGTCTCTGATATTGTGTAGGACTTCTGGCCAATGCTTTCAGCTGGCTACAGATTCTGGCCGATGGTCTGCCTGTTGAATCTCGTGATGGTGCCGATGGAATACCGACCACTTGTTGGCAACGCCGCTGGTCTGGTCTGGGGTTTCTTCATGAGTTTTTGGTGATCAGATGTCCGTACATGAGAAAGAAAACATATGTTTTGTTTGTTGTTGTGAGGAAAGTGTAGCGTCACACCTACTCGGGCCATGTGGAGGGAAGAAGGGCAAGTCCCGGCCGCGAATTCTTGGGCTGTGGCGTTTCTTCAACGAACCTCTCCTCCAAGAAAGTCAATACAGCTCCAATGCTTCCTTGCCTACTGCCCGTTGCCCGCCGCTGGCGGAGAACCATCTTCGTCTTCCGTTCCAGCCTCGCGTAGCACCTCGGTGATGGTGTAGACGACCTGTCATGCGGCCACCGACTGCATGCGAGTTCTGTCGGTAAGTCATCAGAGTGCGCCCACCGCACTATGCTCGCCTGACTGACTCTTCCTCATAGATCCCGGCGGAGGCGATGCCAACGTATCCCGCCCGATAGCGCCATCTGCGCACTATGCCAGAAACATAATGTGCCATGCGTTCCATCAGCAATATCCGCCACCGGAACGAAGACAGCTCGCACGCGAGGAGCCAGCTTCGGTGCGGCAGTAAAGCCTGCTTCATCTGTCGCGGCGCCATCTACTGCTGTCGCGACCTCGCCTCTCGTCGATGTCGACTCTCCATATGCAGCCTCATTGCCTCAGACCACTACACTTCAACCATCCGTGACCAGTCCAAGTGTTGTCGACAATGGCACAGTCAATGACACAGCTCTCCCGCCTGCTGCTGTCTGCTTCCATTTGGCTACACTGTACTTCGACTATGTCCACGATCAACTTCACACGCTCTTCCAGAAGCCGGCATTCATGGCTGATATGGTCATGAACAAGACTCCGCCAGTCATCATGTATGCTGTGATTGCACTGTCAGCAAGGTCAGTCAAACTTGTCAGAGTAAATGTCGAGCATCATCGCAAGTCTGACAGGATTGAATGTACAGGTTCTCATCCCATGATTTTTTCGCCGGCATCAGTCCTCGAGTTCGGGGTACACCTTACGCGAAGAAGAGCGCGAGCCTATTCGATCCAAGCGATGTGTCATTGCAATCCATACAAGCCAGCGTTCTCTTGGGCGCGTGTTACATTGTCGAAGGTGATGCCCCGGCTGAGTCAGTGTATTACGGCATTGCTTGTCGCATGGCACAGCTGATTGATCTGCCGCATCGAGTTTGCACCACCCGCCTGGAGCGGGAGATAAACATCAGAGGTACGGCCTTCCCCCAAAGCACACAGTGTGGCGCATCTGACAGTTCCTAGTCTGGCATACACTCTGCATGGTAGATGAGTGGTCATCGACTGGCATCCAAGTCCCCAAGCAAATCGCAATCCCTCCGGCCGACGTACCCCTGCCCATGGAAGAGATGGCTTTTCTCCAGCTACGAAACTATGATTTGGCAGACACCGTCGCGCAGGATGACTTCCCTTCCTCATCATCCTCATCTCTGCTGGCGCAGATGATCGTGCTCAACCGAATTTTGGCCGACGTCAACCGACTGAACAGAAACGCCGCCGACGCAGGCACAATGGCCCTTGGTCCTGGCGAGGTGGAAGCCTTGTCACAACGATTAGACGATTGGGAGACCCAACTACCAGAGTTCATCCGCGATGACCCGTCCAACCTCGCTCATTACGCCGCCCAAGGCCTGGGTCGGACATACGTAGCAGTCTACCTCGGCTTCTACCACTTCGGCCAGCTCCTCTTCTACCAATACCTGCACAACTCCACCTCCACCACCACCACCACCTCTAACGACCAACAACCTCAAAACACCCAACGCCTCGCGCAAAAATGCAAAGACCACGCCGCCAAGCTCTGCAACATGGTCTACATGGCTCACCAAACGCCCGGCTGCGACGTGCTGTACAACATGGTTGGGCACGTGCTGGTGATCGCATCGACGGTGCAGATCCACACGCTGCTCTTTTCGTCCGATGACGACGAGATCGCCGCCGCCAAGCAGCGCCTCGAGTACAACTTCGAAATCCTGCTGAAACTGCGCTCCCTCTGGCCCAGTCTGGACTACTGCATGATGCGCTTGCAGGCTTTCCACAAGGCGTGCAGGAACAGCATGGAGACCAGCTTTAAGCTCGATCGCTGGATGTTGAAGTTTCTGAGCGAGTTTGCGAAGCCGGTGGACGACAAGCCTGCGCCCGGGGATCAGTGGATTGTTAATGATATTGCTATTACGCCCATGTCGGATTTTGCTATTGATTCGATTTTCTAGGATGGATCATTGCAGTGTGTTGCAGGTGTTTGGAGGGAAGCGCTGTATCAATCGCAATGTTGGAGAAGCTCAAGATTTAGCTTCGGCAAGGACACGACAGATCACCTGTACGGGGGCAATAAGGACGTAGTGGACGATTGGAAATCTGAAACCGGTTTCCAAAGTCTGATGTGGTATACAAAACTTTCATGACAAGACCTTCGATCTCACAACAAAGATAATGGTACAAACAAAGCACTACCATAAAAACCAACTTCTACTTCTGCAAGCTCTCCAATAACCCATCCCCATCCTTATTCGTCTGCACAGCCTTGAAAGCATCACCAGCAACATCCAACCCCTTCTCCGCGCGCTCAAAAGCCTCATCGCTACGATCCGTCAAAATGGCCAAATCCTTATCACTCAACAGATTCTTCCCATCCGCAAAATCCACCGTCTCGCCATCCGACTGGCCCAGAAGTTTCTGCAGCTCCGCGAAATCCGCGCCCGCCGCACCATCCCCGCCGCGCAGAGACTTGAAGCGACCTTTCTGAATGACCAGCTTCTCCAGCCGGCGCTTGCTGTCGGCTTTCTCCAGCAGCATTTGCTCGACGGTGCCTTTGGTGGCGAAGCGGTAGACGATCACAGGGCGGGTTTGGCCGATGCGGTGGGCGCGGTCTTGCGCTTGCAGGTCTTGCTGCGGGTTCCAGTCGCTGTCGAAGAGGAGCACGGTGTCTGCGGCGGCGAGGTTGATGCCTTGCCCGCCGGCGCGGGTGGAGAGGAGGAAGATGTTGGTTGAGCTGGCGGGGTCGTTGAAGGATTGGATTTGCGATTGGCGGTCGGTTTGGGCGATTGAGCCGTCGATGCGGCAGGTGGGCCATTGGCGGAGCTCGTCGCAGTAGGTTTCTAGGAGGTCGAGTTGGGTTTTGAATTGCGAGAAGATCAAGACTTTGTGGCCTTTTTCTAGGAGGGTGGGCAGGAGTCTGTCGAGGAGGAGCATTTTGCCGCTTTCGCTTACTAGTGTCTCGTCTACGGGCGTGTTGTCGTCGATGTCGAATGGGTAGTAGAAGTTGTGAGGAGAATTGCAACACTGTCGTAATTGCATGACTGGGTTTTGCAGCTTCTTTTGGGCGATTTCGCGTTTCGCCAGCGCGAGTGTTTGAGCGCGCTCGCTATCTTCCTCATCGTCTTCATCCAACTCGGGCGAGGGTGACTCGGGCTCCTCTTCGAGCTGTTGGAAATACTTCGTATCAGACACTTCCTCGTATGTCTGGTTCTTCTTTGCCCTACGCGATCGTGGGGCGCTACCGTTGGCTGTGGCCGGCGTAGAAGCGCGACTTGTTTTTGCACTCTTTTGCGGTGTTGCAGTCTCGCTTGAAGCAGTCTTTCGTTTGCGGCTGGCACTTCGAGTGCTGCCTGGCGTTGCGCTGCGACTGATCGTTTCTACGATCTTATTCTCCAGATAAGCTCTGCTGTTACCGTCCAATATCTCCTGGTAGAGATCCCTCTGGGTTTGCGTGAGCGGCGCATAGAGAACGTATTCTCTTTTCTGAGGCAGCGAAGTCTCTACATCAGCCTTGATTCTACGAAGTAAGAAGGGCTTCAAGACTGCATGCAAGCTGGTTACCAGCTTCTTTTGGCGATCCTCAGACAGGATTTGCTCATAGCCTCCCTTCTCTTTCAATGCGCTGAAGTCGAACCATGACTCAAAAGACTCATAGTTGTTGAAGATGCTGGGCATCAGAAAGTGAAGAAGGGCCCACAGCTCAGCGAGGTTGTTCTGCAAAGGGGTGCCGGTAATCAAAAGTCGGTTGGCAGATTGATACGATTGCAACTCACGGATCAATCTGCAATTCATGTTCTTGATGCGATGACCCTCATCGATGATGATGAACTTCCAGCCAAAGTGCGCGAGGTGCTTGCGATCGTTCATGCAAATTTCATAGCTGGTGCAAATGACTGGGAAATTCTTGCTGCTTGGGTTTCGCAGCTGCTTTGTGCGGATCTCTTCGCGTTCCGGCTTGCTACCGTGGTAAAGCACCACAGGGATCTCTGGCGTCCATTTCTTGAATTCAGCAACCCAATTGCTCGTTGTGCTCAGTGGTGCAGCGATCAGAAACGGTCCGTTGATACCCTTCTCGCGCAAGAAAGCCAGGAATGAGATCACTTGGATAGTCTTACCCAGGCCCATCTCGTCTGCAAGGATACCATTGAGACCGTTCTCATACAACGATTGTAACCATTCCAGGCCCTCCAGCTGATATGTTCGCATGAGGCCGCCTGTGACGAGCTCCGGCTGCTTAGCCGAACGCAAGTTCTGCATACCAATGTCGCTAGGCTTCACATCATCCTTCGATTCCTCGGCCAAAGCTTCAGATATAGATGCATCGCCAGCTTTAGCTTGCAGATCTTTCTTGCTGAGGTAGTCTGATATTTTCCCGTTTTTGTCAGAAGTAGTGTTCTTGGCCAGACGTCCACGGCCTCGCCTGGGAAGCTCCTTGGTATCTTTTTCTTCTGCACCCTCAGAGGCCTGCTGATCCGCTGCACCTTTTCTGGTCGCACGCTTTTGACTGGCCACGGCTGCTTGTTCCGCCTTCTCTTCTCGCTTCGCAGCGCGCTGTTTGCTCTTCTCGTCCTTCGCTGTATCCGCATCCTCTTGTTGCGTCATCTGCTGAAGCATGATGGTGGAATACAGCTTGCTTTGGCTCAGCAGGTACTCCAAAGCCTTGTATTTCGAGTCCACTGCAGCAGGTCCCTCTTTAATGTCTTTCTGGCGCTCTGCGGCCAATTTGCGCTCGCGCTTCGCTTCCTCTTTTGATCGCGCCTGAGCCATTTGCTCCTCCTCTTTCTGCATCGCTTCGGTAGGTCCATTGTCGCGTGTTTCTGGCGATGTCGGCGGTGTTGTCTCTGTCGAGACCACCGGTTCTGAAGACATGGTGGCGATCGTTCCTCAAGCAGGTAGGTTAGATGAAGGTGGTGTCGGTGCTATCACAGTTCTGGCACCGTTCAACGTTCACCAAGGAGACAACTCAGACAGAAGTACAAAAGAGTGGCCTGGAAAGAACAAGATACTGTCCGTCTCAGCAATGGCCAGAGCAATGGCTAATTCGATGTCATCATTCTCTCAAAGCACGAGCCCCCACGCGTGAGTTACGACTGCGCGCGATCTGACGCGCGATCACGGCAAATCATTGATTAAAGTCGATCGGATCTGTGAATCTGAGACCCGATCTGAGCTAGGCCCAATAAAGCAGTGGCATCCTCATCGCCTTCGGTACTTGCGAGTCGACGACTGCACTCCTCCATCAGACTTCACTTCCACACCCACACCAAGAAAGAGCACCGACTCGCTTAGAAGCATCCGCTGAAAGAAGTGCAAGCCAAAGCTCATGTGATGCGTCGAGATAGCCTTGATCAAGGCCATATGCTTTGGCCATCCATCATGCGGATCTTACCAAAGTCCAACTTCTTACTGGCGTTGACAATCATGCAGCACTATTGCTGGCAAGATATTGTTGGCATTTCCCAAAGATATGCTTTCCACCTCCCGCCATGCCTCGTCCCGATTCACATGGCTCTCAAGTCGCGCTTTCCTCTCATGAACTTGCTTGCCACGCCACACGCTCTTGACACAAGGAGCGCCTGCTTCATACACTGCAGTGGTAATAAATCTCCCAACAATAACAATCCATTATGACTTGCGTCGCATCCAACCAACCAGCATTACACTTTGGATGTGCTAAGCCATTATTCTATCCACCATTCAAGCCTACCCTGAAGCATAATAACACAGCTTACCACTAATCATGGCATCGGAATCCCAAAGCAACAATCGAACTCGTGTTGGGCGCCGCGTTCGCCCAACCCAACGAGCCATCGAGGCCGACCTACAAATATCAGGTATTACTACTACTCTCCTTGATTCTACTCCCTCGCGCACATCCTCTGCTCTGTCTCCGCGACATACCCCAGTCTTTTCTCAATCAACAGCAGTCTTGAAGCAGCTGTCGCAGCAGCAGCAGCAGCAGCAAAATTCACTCTCCATGGCACCGCCGTGCCCTGCAGACACTGCCGCCACAGGCATCGGCATGGAGGCTACACGAGCTACTCCATCGCCACGCCAGAGCGATACCGCAGTTGCAGCAGCGGCAGCAACGTTGATGGCATCGCAAGTCGCAGCATCAGAAGCAGCAATGGCAGACGACGAATGTGCAGGCGGAGCATTGGCAACAGCACAACAAGAGAGTTCCCCCACCGCGAAGCCTCAAGAGTATCCTAATGAGTCTGCAAGTCAGCCCCAGAATCACAGGATCAAGCACGAGTTAGAGTCTCAGGTCGACCTCTTCTCTGCTGAGGATGAAATAACCGTTCTTCCTGCGAAGTGCCCCAAAAAAGCACGCAAGACGAGCGCATCAACCAAAAATGCCCGCAAAGGAGCACAATCACAACGAAAGAAATCTCAGGCCCAGACTCCTGCGAAGCCCAAACCAACCTTCGAAACCGCAGACCCTGAACTTCACCATACTAGACTCCCTGTCTACCCGTGGGAAGCCCCTCGCCCAACCGACTTTTTGAATCTTTCAGAGCAGAGAAAGGCCTGGAAGGCGGACGCCGATGACTATCAAGGCGAAATCGACAGTGACCCTGAGCTCGATGACTGGAATGAGTTCTCTGTCATAAGGTCGGACCTTGTGCCCGATCTGCCCGTCAGATCATCAATCGGACTGAACTTCGTATCACGCGCCAAGCGCGCATTCCGCGCAGGCAGGACTTGGGCCGACTTTGAGCAGGAGGAACTCGCTATTGACAGCATGTCTGGTGTGCGGGCGATCGAAGACCCCTATGAACGCGAAATCGCTGCGGAGTATGCTTTGGACAATGATCTGCGCCTCTACGTCTTCAACCAGATCAAAGTCCGCCTGTGCCATGAGATCTGGCTGCAGGAGTATCCAGAGCGCGAGCAAGCAGACGACCCGAAGAGGGATAGCGTTGTCAATACCGCTGCAGCAACACCCTCTTCATACCCTCCATCCAATATGGAGACTCCCGCTACTGCCGCTACATTTACAAAGCCCGGTGACGAAGAGAACAATGGCAGCAGACCAAACAAGCAGCAACGCATACAGCCTGATTTGCCCGGAGACCGCGAGCTTCATCAGCCAGAGGGACCGCCGATTCGTGCTACCTCGAGAAACATGCGGGGTTTGAATGGCCCCAGGATTGCATGGAGAGAGGTTCTCGCCAAGAATGAACGGGATATGGCAACCAGCAGCGAAGCTGAAGATGGGTGAAAGAAAGACTTGCAATCGTTGAAGATGTGGAGTGTGTCTTGGATAAGAGCTTGCATGCACTGAGGGATTGCTGCTTATTTCCATACGTTGGGACATACACTCACTTCGCGAGACTGGAGCCGAGACCGCTACTACCCAGTCTGCGTAGGATTTGACACACCGCTCAAGTTGGTTTCTCCACTCTTCGTTAGTACTCCTCTTTCTATAGTATCTTGAATAGCGCTTTGATATGACAACTCAAAGATGGTACACACGTGGCAAGTGCACTGAAGCTGAACCGATTGTAGACATGAATGACCTCTTTCAAGATGACCTTTTTCAACTCGAAAAGCCATAAGCCCAAACAATCTCTTTGCTTCCTCTCCCCTTTGTCGCTCAACCATATGTTTTCAAGTGTTTTCTTGGTCGAACCCCCCGCATGTTTGCCACAAAGTCGACTCACCAATTTGCCCTTGTCTTGAATCCCCAATGTGAGTGTCGTCAAACTAAAATCATGCATCAAAGCATGTCTTTGATCCTTTCAACAAGGCGATGGCAAAGAACACTAAAAAGACATGCATAGAGAGCTCTTTGCAAGCAAACAGTTTTTAATTCCACAAAGATCTCTCAGGACCTTATAAAGTCATCAAAACCACCGGTAGAGAATTGGACGGCATCATCTGACACAGCAACTTCACCATCATGGCGGGCTCTCGAAAACCGTCTCGCTTCACCCCGATAAACCGGCCGAGCCTATCGAGTGCTCACAAATCGCTAACAGAAGTATGTACTTTAATTGGCGTCCACTACTCATCTGACCGAGTCGATCTTGCTAACATCTTTCAGAGTATTTTAGGCCCTGGACGCAGTACGACAGAGTCCAAGCTTCCCTCCAGCAAAGAAGCTGATGTGACTGAATCGAATGCCAATACTCCTCCCAGCCCTTACAAGACAGGCGATCAGGAAGATGACGAATTGGACCAAATTGCCAACACGGCCGATCGGCAAGCACAAGAAGAGCCCTCTAATCTTCCCGTTGATCAAGATACCAATGATGTAACATCTGTGGACGCTGTCAGCTCTGGTCTGGGCGTTGGGCTCAAGGATGCAGGCGAGGAAGACTCTCAGGCAGGAGATCTCACGGATGGGGAGCAGGATCGTTCTGCGGATGATGGAAGCAATGACGAAGAAGAGGTAGAGGCGGAAGGGGATTTAGGAGGGGAAGACAATGAAGAGGGGGAAGAAGCTGGTGAAGCAGGGGAAAATAGTGGAGAAGAGAGCGATTCAGGCGAGGAAGATGATGATCGAGAGAAAGGCAGCGAGGAAGACGAAGGTGATCGTGAAGCAGAAGAGGAAGAAGCGGAAGAGAAAGAAGACAACGATGACGACGACAACGACGGCAATGACGGTGGATCAGACGAAGACAATCTCCCCGAAGACGAAAACCAGAACGATGAGAATGTGCCAGACAACCCCAATGATCCGCTGAACAGCCCCGACAACGAAATCACTGAGATACCAGATGATGCAAGTCCGAAGACAGTTTTCGTCAGGGTCGCCTATACCTTCTCTCGAGATGCGAAAGTCACCTGGAGCCCGCATCTTCTCCAGTTTCCTGCAGATACCTCAATCAGTGACTTCAAGACACAGCTGGAACAATACATGATCGTCAAGCTCAGGAAACAGGAGCCAGATAGCTACCGATTGATGCGAGCAAACGGTTCTGAATACTATTACATCTTCGAACCTTCTCTCATATCAGAAGATCCAGTCATGCGTCACGCATTTGAATTCGAAGGGGGTCAATTCCCTCGTGTCAGCTGCATTGAGGATTTCTTTCCAGATCCTGGAAACCTCAGACCTGAGCTCAATGTGGAGTTGACACACTGGCACCAGATTCTCATGAAGGATCTGCCTGAGGGCCAACCAAACCCTGTGGTGTCAATCGAGTTCCGCCGGAGTATGGACTATCAATACTTCCGGATGGGGACGATACCGTCAGAGGCCAAGAAGCCCACCAATGGTACAGAAGCGGCATCTGAACTCCCGGAGACTCTGCGTCGCGTCAAGTCACTGTACCTCTTGTCGTGGAGAGTCCCATGTCACCAAGACAGCATAACTGAAAAATCATTGGTGCTTGTCAAAACACCAGCGTGGAAACTCAGACAGTTTCTCATCTGCGACACAAAGCATTCGGAAACTGTCTCACATAAGGAATTCCCCACGCTTCATGTTGACATTGACTTCGACAATCCTGACGAGAAAAGATCGTCATATCTCAAGTTACACAGCAGATTCACGCAACTCTACAACGATTCATCCGAGAGGCCGAATGACTTCAGGAAGCTTAATCCTGATCGCCTGTTTTACTGCTTCAACACGTTTCCGCCTGCAGGGCTATCGGTTGCCGGCCTGCCTGATCTCACAATAATCGCCTTGAGATTCGTATCCCATCTCTCCGACAGCAACGCTCGCACGGGGATCAAGTTCGAAAGCCATCAATCGATACACGTCACAGAGACGAATGACTACATATACCCGCAGGTCCGCCACCGCGTCCTCGAGGCTCTTCGTAAGCAGAAGAAGGCCACTGCGTTCTTGAGGGACCTGAAGGACAGGAACACGAATTGGGATGTGCAGCTGTGGGTGCTCCCCCAAGGTCGACTGGAAGATGAGACGTATACGCTGTTCAGGTATCATGATGATATTCGCCTGTGCGATTTCCTACACCCGAGGCATTTTGGGAATGAGGACTTCAGGCTCTTCATGGAGGTGCACCTCGTTCCAGTGATTAAGAAAGTGCAGATGATGACGAAGAGAGGCAGGTCTATTCCGATAAAAACGCAGGGTTAGGTGTGCTGTGTTTGTGATGAAAAGGAAGGGTTAAGAAGCTTTGCTTGAAAATTGGAGAGGAGGCTAGTGAAGTCGCAAACTTCACTTACAAGCTAGCTCCAGACTTTTGATCACATGACAGTCCGACTCCCAGTCAAAGTCACACCGTCTCATCATTCCACCGCTCATCGCATACACCTTACCCAAACATTCCACTACGGCACCCCTTGGTCTCTTCCACCAACCCACCGGCAAAAAACCCCACCAAAATGTCTCCGCCCCGCCCCGAGATCAACATAACCCTACACCTCTGCTCGCGGACCCTCACCAACCCACAAGAAGATCCTGCCATCCAAGCCGCCAACCGCACGCCCTTCACCCTCACCCACGCGAGAACCTACACCCCCATCCAAATCTGGGCCGATGACCTCGAACTCGACATCCTGATCGCCTTCAACCTCGACCCAAGCCGCTACAAAGTCCATCTGCACGAAGCGGCGCCGGCCTACCAAGGTTGTCCGGAGCTGCAAGAAGTGCGCGCTCTCAACTACATCGATTTGTCCGAAAAAGAGCACCAAGTCGTCGACGGGACGTTCTTCATCCACTTTGTTCTCAGAGAGGGTGTCCCTACTCCGACTCTCGCCGAGCTTCACCAGTGGCAGGAACGCTGGAAGATCACCGCTGCTGATCCGCCGGACCCTCGAGTCTACGACGTGGCTGTGATTCCTTGCAATTTCCGTGGAGGCACCAAGACACTCGACTTCGCAAGCCTCGCTGAGCCGCTCAAGGGGGATGTTGAGACGACTTTGCGCCACGAACTCGGTCTACTGTCCACTGCGGATCTTGTGGACTCCAATCTTGCTGCGGCGATAGGCGTTGATGTCGAGCAGTATGAGCTTTCGTTTCACTTTTCCACGGAATCCTGCGGGGAGTGTCGTGTCGTTGGGGAGTTGGTTGCTGGCGGTTTCGAGGAGGGTGCTGGCATCAGGCTGCATTTGGAGCCTCGTTATTAGGCAGCGTTGGGACGAACGCGGGCGAGTTGAAGTCCTCAGCTTGTAGGAAAGGACAATGCTCAGGTTGCACAGAAGCGTACAGCAAGGGCCAGGGAATATGAAAATCAGCGCCTGTGAATTGCTGGTGAGAGATAGGAAGGAAAATCGGATCGCAGTGAGGATGTTCGAAAGCTTGTGATCGCTGCCTATGAACGGTAGGTAGAGTAAATGGATTGTCGCACTTTGATTCAGACTCACAAAATGATCAGATCTATCATTTCCACTTTTTAATATCTCGTAAAAGTATGAACAAATTTTAACGACCAAATCCGAACCATCCCCTCTTCTTCTCCTGCGCAGGCTCAGGCTGTGAAGCAGCAGCCGGCTCATCAACATCCATCTTTCCGTTGACCTCAGCCACAGGCTGCTGCGAAGTGCGGCCAGGGTACTCGATGTAATTCCACGCGACATCCAAGAAGAGAGGCTTGACGGGCACAGGCTGGATCTTGGGCGGGTATGACACGAGGTTGTTGAGATCGACTTGCAGACCCGGGGTGGGGTAGGAGTTGAGGTCCTGGACAGCGGGTGCCGCGGATGTCATGTTCTTCTCGGCCGCAGTGGCGGAGTTTGACGAGAGCTTGTGCATCTCGACCAGTGCGTGGGTGCGGTGGAGGAGGTTTTTGACGTGGTTCGCGAGGTTTGTTGTCTCGGATGAAGGAATATCAAGGGTAGGAGGTGTGGAGGTGGTTGCTGTTGATGGGGCAGGTGGGTTGGCGGTCAAGAAGTCCTGCGCACGCTTGAGGAGGGCGAGCGCGTTGAGGTGGTTGTCGAGAAGCGAGTGCGAATAGGAGATGTTGACGCACTTGAGGGCACGGAGGTAAGCAGATTTGCCATCGAGCTCGCGGACGAACGCCTCGTCCCTCATCGCACCACGCAGATCCTTGATAGATTCCACGCTCTGGATCGTGGCATCGTAGAGGACCACGCGCTCCCGCAGACGTGCAAGCTTTCTGCCCCTGCCTTCTTCCTGTATAGGGTACTCCGTACCGTCTTTGCGCTTGCGCTGAGGCTTCTTCTGCTTCTGTGCCTCGAAAGTCAAGCCGTCGTTGTCGCCAATCAGAATCCTGTTACGGCCAACTCGCCATGAGACAAGGTCGTAGTTCACCGCAAGGCTAGTAACACGCAAGTCTTGCATGCGAGCGTCACCCTCGTCCACTCTCTCTTTCTCAAGCTCATCAGTAGCACGCTTAGAAGCATCCGCGGCGTCTTGTGAAGCGATCAGAATGTCGTCGTACGCAGCGGCCTTCTGTCCGGCAGATGCTGAAGAGTGCTCCGCCAGGTAAGCCTTCAGCTTGGTCTCAGCCAAAGTGACCGATGCCAAAGCCTGTCCAATCGACGCATCAACGATGTTTGCTCTCCTTCCTCTCCAAGTAACGGAGTCTGGCACATCGAGCGGTCCAGTCTTGACCTCTTCGCCGTCCTGAGCCTTGGGCTTCTCTTTGAGAGCAAACTCGTCCTCGGCCTCCACTAGCTTAACCGCTTCCTGGTCATCTTTAGGGAAGTACCTCCTCGCCACAACTTCAATCGCAATTGTTCTGCTCAGCCTCGCTTGGTATGCCGCGTAACGGATGGTCGGATCAACAGTGTTCGCCAAAAGTTCTCTGAACACTTCTGCCTTCTCCTTCTCCAGAAGCGCCGCATAACCGACCCTCGCCTCGCTCCACCTCTTCAAGCACTTCGCCCACCTCTGCTCTCCACCCTCCTTTTGCACGCCTTCCGACTGCTTCTCAAACTCCTCCGCACCAGCCAGCATCGCAGCATAAGTCCTCGCCTCCAACAAATCCCTCTGTGTCTCAACCTGTCTCAGCACCTCCACAAGCTCGCCCGCCGTCTTCGCAGCCTTCCACAGCTTCGAGCAAATCTGCGCCCTAGCACTGCCGGTGATCCCCTTCTCATCCTCCGCGTGCGAGCTCTTGATGTGCATGGCATGCGCCCACGCGCGCTCCGCTACCAGGATCTGCAAATGAACGAAAGCAACATCGGCCTTGACATCTTCGGCGGTGAGCGGCTTGCGAGCGAACTTCTCGCGCTTGGGAGTTGCGCGGCCGAGGCGCTTGCGGGTTGCGAGGATTTGGCGCGAGAGCTGCGCACGGTATGTGGCGTGATCGGCGATTAGAAGCGTTTCTCGCTTGCTCGCTATGAAGGTCGTAATGTCCATGGCGGTTGAATTGGAGGGGTGGTCTTTAATGATTGTTCGTCTCGGAGAGCACGAATGGACAGATGTGGAATTGATGAGATGGAGTGGAGGGGTGTGGGGAGACGCTACGGCGGGCGAGGCTTGTCACTGGATCAAATTCTGGAGGAAACCACGTCTGGTGGGAGCGGGAAATGTATGCCCTTCACTGTAGACACTCCTACCTATTCACATGGCAAAAAAGACAAGAATGAGTATGTACAGACAAACGGTTCATGAATTACTTTAAATGCAAATCTGTCGATTCCTACTCATCACGACTGCAAGCATGCAAGGGAAAAGCAACGTGGCCACGCCCTTCTTGAGTCGACCCTACTTCCCTACATGACCACGGCAACATGATCATCCATATACTTACTGATATCTCCCAAAAAGCACGCAGCCACAATGCTGACCGCACCGAATGCGATCGAGACGTAATAGACATATTTGTAGGCCTCCGCGTACGCCACTTGGCCCGCTGCAACGACCATCTCATAAGCACCAGGCACGTCAGCGATGCCGGGAATCTCGTGTAGGCCTTCCAGAAGAGAGGCACCTGTGAGCTCGATCGCTTCCTTGATCAGAGCCGGCGAGGTGATGTTGAGCTTGAGCGCCATGGTTCCTCCGATATACTTGGTGGCCGCGGGCACGAATTTGGAGATGAAGACGTTGTAGCTAGGAGGTATTAGAGGTCTGTCACAGCTGGACGAGGTCTAATCATGACTTACTAGACGCAATAGCCAATCGATCCACCAATGACACGGATGGCTAATGTGAGCGCTGCAACTGTTGCGATGAGGTCGTCCGGGCAAATGATGGTTGCTGGAAGCTTGTTAATTTTCACTGCTCGCAGGTTTTCTCTCTAGTAGCACACTTACAGATGATCGATGCTGGTACCACAATACCTGCGAAGCTCTGTTAGTATGCCGCCATATTGATGCCGAAGCAAAGAGTTTCTGCAGATACTTACCGCCTATGCCCAAACCGGCTACAACGAGGATTCCCCATAGCTGGTAGAGATTGTCCGTACGTGCAACCGCCAACGCACCACATCCGGCAGTCATCAAGACGGACGAAATGATAAGAAGCTCCTTATTGTGGCCTCTGAAAACAGACAGAAGCCAGAGCACAATGCAAGCGCCTGCAAGGATTGAAAATCCGACTGGAATGCCGCGGACTCCGACTCCGATGGGATCGTGGCCATACACGTTGAAAGCCTTCCCTATTGTCAGCATATGTATGCTCAAATTTTTGCAGTTGCATTGGGATGGTTACCTGTGTAGGCCAAAACATGAGAATGGAGAAGAAATTGGCCCCGGAGATGAATGTGATAACCAGAGTCAGGCCGAGAATGCGAGGGTCCTGGCGCAAACGTTTTGGGAACATAGGGTGTTTTGCACCATAAGCCTCCCACAAAACAAAGGTAGCGAGGAAAACGAAGCCGAGGATGAGTGGAGCAAGAACGTGAGCCGAGCTCCATGGGTACTGATACCTGTAGAGGGATCAGCAAGGCAGTGTTAAAGAAGATCCGAACAATACTGACCCTCCCCATTGCATTCCCATCATAAACAGAAGCATGCCAGCAATCGACAGGAAACCGCCAACATAGTCAATCTGCGCAAGTACCTGCTTGCGGCTAAGGCCTTGACTGTTGACACGAGGAGGCGGGAAGTAGAAGATGGCTGTGATCACCAGACCGATGAAAGCCCATAGCGCACAGAAGAGGCCGATCCACCTCCAAGAAGAGTGGTAAGCGATCAACTGCGCCCACAGAACAGACGGGCAGAAAGGCACGATCGTGAAGATTAGCACTGCCACGTACTTTCCACGCTGGCTCGTGGGTGCCAGTTCGGACGTAGCGGCCAGCGCTGTCAGCTCGTTGATTCCAGCACCGATGCCAGCAAATACCATGCCGCCAATGAAGATATTCATGTGGTGTGCCGTTGAGCAAATTACCATGCCTACCACGATGAAGGTCGCCCCGATCAACGCCACCCAGCGACGTCCGATGAGGTCAGAGATTGACCCGACGAAAGGGCAGACTGCTGCAAGAGAAAGCAGGTTTGCAAGCACGAACCAGATCCAACGGTCTGCGCCGCCGAGATCGCGGTAGATGTATGGAGGAACGCCGCCGAAGAGATACACGGGAATCTGTGACCCTGTCCAGACTACACCGTCTGTCAGCATGCACTACTCAATTGGAGAACAGGAACACCTACGGAAGGCCATAGCGATGAGCGACATCATGCGCTTGAACGTCATCTTGGGGGCCTGGTCATGGTCCAGATCATCTCCGTACGTGCGAAGACCATTTTTCTCGTAGTAATTGTCGTGACCCGGGACACGCTCGTTGGTGTGAATCTGTTCGGCATGCTCCATCCCTTGGGCTGATTTGGCAGCTCCTGCTGGGGAGTCCGGGCTCGCTTTCTCGTCATTTAGCGATATGTTGCTGGTATGATACTGTCAATGTCGTGAACTCACCGGAGCGATCGCTCGACGACATGATTGCGGTTCAGCCCACTTTCACTATTCGTGTGCTTACTGCTCGGTTGCACAAGCTCTCTCCTCCGCGGTAGTACAAGCTTTGTTGCCTATCGTGGTCGAAAGATCGAAAACGAAATCAGTCGCACGATCAATTGCCCCAAAAAAGGATGCAAACAGCTTGCTCGAGTCCTCTTATAGCAATCATGAAGACCGCCACCTATCTGCATTGCCGAGGATCAAAGACACGCGTACCGCGCAGCTATTGCCCATTGTGACACAAACCTCCGAGGAACAGAAAGTGAAGTACCTCTGTTCAATGCCACCCATTGATAGTTGAAAGGCGGGGTCAAGCAAATCGGGTTCCCGCGTGGCTCGACATGGCTGCACGCTTAACTGCACTTAGCTATGGCTTGTTTGTACCACGTGCCGAACTCTGCTTTGTGTCCTATCATTTCTCTTCTTATTACCGGCGAGAGTTCGCGGATCTGTTGGACTTGTCTCGTATTGCTGGTCTGGAGCTCGTTCTGATGCGGCTGGTCGATGAATTGTAGCAGGCTTCGGACCAAATACGATGTGGGGAACACACTGTAAGGAAGATAGATTTGTTAGGTCAAGACTTTATCTCGAAGGTTCAGCGACGTGCATTCCCGTAAAGTAATTCTTTTCGTCTGATTCTCATGTCTCGGCCAGATTGTATTGATCCATTAGCGATGTTTGCCATGCGCGGAAAAAGCTGGATGCAAGGCGTCCCTCCACCAAAGGCCAAAAGTATGAGAATGGCAAAATCGATCGTATTGGGACTGTGTGGCAAGATGTGTGCCGCATCTCGTGACCTTGACATGCCCATTCTCGGTTTCAAATTTTCAGAGCTTTGTTTATTATGCATGTGTGGCAGTGATCTGACGGTTGGTCAGGGGAACGCAAAGTGGCAATTCATTTGAGACTGCATTGGAGAGCACACCATCATGTTCATGTCTCACACATGATATTGACAGCACAGCTGAGGGGTTCTGCAAGAGCTGGGAAACAACAACGATTAGGCCAATTCGTGCGTGATCCGCTGTTGATAGTTCGCTCAGCAGCATGCTGTTTCCAGGTAGAATGTGAGTAGGAACGCAGTAGTCAGGTTCCAGAACCGATACATTAGGTGGGTCCTGGTGCGTCGCTGTCACTTGATACGTGACACAGGTCGTTCCCTATAGCATGCACCTAAGTCTCGTCTATCACTGTAGTCAAGCTTTGAATTGCAATTGGCTACAATCAAGTTGATGTCTGTTTAACTGTCTGCTCTGACTTTCAAGGAGAAAGCGACGTGATTTTCAACACCGACAATCCAAGTGCTTAATGATAGAAGGCCAGGTCGAAGGTGGTGCTACGAACGCTCACATTTCTCCTGGGGATAGAAATTGCTCGATGAGAATATAAAACACTCGAAGGTCTAATGATGAGTGACGATGGAGTGTCGATGGCAAAGACTGTAGCGCTAACAAGACAAGACGTCTAGCCTGAGCCGGTCACCAACCCTGCTATCTGACTCACGGTCTAGTACTTATGTGCCTGAATCTTCCTCGACAATAATACAAAAGCCGGGAAGCCGAGTTTCCAAGCTCTTCCTGAATGAAACCAAATACCTCTGTCGCCGAATGTTGCTTCAAGATCCGGCTACCGATGCTGGAGTATACCGATCGCCTCGGGTTGACAGTCGCCTTTGTCTTGGATTATGACGAGCAATAGACCGGCCTTGGTATGCCAACCACGCACCCCGAAGATCATCCGGATTACTTGACTTGATTACCACCAAGATCATGGGGCTGCCGAGAATGCCCAGGCCGATGCCCTCCTCAAAATCACTCAAGACAAGGCCGTCCAATGCTGTTTTTGTTTCTCAGGGTAGAAGACGGCGTTTGCTGCGCCTTCATCCAAGGATGGATCATCAATGAACAGTAGCCGGTCTAGCTCTTAGCCGGTCTTTCCCATGGGGAAATCTGCATACGGTTTGGAGATGGGGAAGTAAGATGGAGGCCATCGTGGCTATGCTGTACAACTCATATGCCGCTTGCGGTCATGTGGCCAATGACATTGACGATGATAAGGAGCATGCACTCTCGATGCCAGGAGTCAAGATACAACTTCCGTATTGATAATGCTGATATCCCCTCTTGCGAATTATTTACGTACTTCTTCGGATGTCAGCATTGTTCGAATTTGATCTCACATCGAACCTCTGAGAACGATGGACGAAGCGAACAAGACCAAAGCAGGGATGTACGAGGACACAGCTACGCATGATGAGAAGCCTTCACTGGACAATATCAAAGGCGAAACCAATATTTTCGAGGTCGTGAACGATATAGAATATGGACCACGAGGCGTGAAGGGTCTACTATCCTCTGGCCCATACATCCTTTCCGCTGCTCTTCTGGCATCATTGGGCGGATTCTCTTTTGGTTACGACCAAGGTGTTATGGGAATCGCCAATGTCCTACCGCAATTCCATGCCGTCATCCCACAAGCAGCTACTTCATTCGGCAAAGGGTTCATGACTGGCATGCTGTTACTTGGCGCTTTCATCGGTTGCTGGATATATCCCTATGTCGCAGATCGATGGTCCAGAAAGAAAGCCCTGCTCATCAGTGCTACCATCTTTAGTATTGGTGGTATCATGCAGACCGCATGCTACGACTACGGCACCCTTGTGGCAGGGCGCGCAATCGGAGGCGTTGGCACTGGAACACTCGCTCTGGGTGCTCCTATGGTGCGTCACTATACTGCAGCCGCGCTTCAATTTTGCTGACGTTTGATAGTACATCTCTGAGATTTCTCCGCCTCACCTGCGTGGCACGCTCCTGGTCTTGGAGTCAGTTGCAATTGTGGCCGGCGTTGCAATCTCTTACTGGATCTCCTTTGCATGCAAAGACATGGCCGGCGAAGTCTCATGGCGCCTGCCATTTGCCCTGCAGCTTCCCTCGGCTCTCCTACTCGGCTGCGTGATCCAAGTTTTCCCATACTCCCCTCGCTGGCTTGCCATGAAGGACCGTTATGAAGAATGCCTGGCTAGCTTGTGCAAGTTGCGAAAATTACCACCAACCGATGAGCGTGTGCAAGCTGAGTACCAAGGAATTCTTGCCGAGGTCAAGTTCCAGGCATTGATGCAAGAACGAAGACATCCAGGTTTGAGCGGCGTGAAGATGGAGATTGCACAGTGGCTAGATCTGTTCTCCAAGAAACGGTGGCGACGTACAGCAGCTGGAGCTGGCGTTGCTTTCTTCCAACAGCTTCACGGTGTGAACGTGAGTGCAGCTCACGATTGAAACGCACGGGAGGGCTTTCGCTGACTAGTGTCATGTCAGGCATTCATCTACTACGCACCAACCCTCTTTAGATCCCTCGGTCAAACCGATGAGATGTCACTGATCCTATCTGGAGTCTTTAACGTTCTACAAATTGTCGGTGTCTTGTTTGCCTTTTTGCTGATCGATCGAATCGGACGCAGACCCCTGGCCATTGGTGGCGGCTTGGGAAACATGACCTGCTACATCGTCATTGCCGCTCTAGCCGGTACTTACGAAGGCCGGTGGGCGAGTAATGCCAGCGCAGGCTGGGCATGCGTTGCGATGGCATTTTTGTTCATCATCATCTTTGGAGCATCTTATTCGCCTCTTGGCTGGGCCTTGCCTAGCGAGGTGTTCCCGGTCTCCATCAGGTCAAAGGGTGTGGCTTTCTCAGGTGAGTGCAAGTCGTCTCCTAATATGGTGTCGATAACCTTACTGACATTCGCTAGTATCCATCAATTGGCTCATGAATTTTGTCGTGTAAGTCTTGTTGTTCTCCATCATGACAATTGCATCCAAAAGCTTACCTTGCACTACAGCGGCATCGCCACTCCTCCCATGTTCGACGAAAATACAGGCATTGGCTTCGGCACCTACATTTTCTTCGGCTTCTGGTGTGGACTAAGCGCTATCTGGGCATACTTCCTTGTCCCTGAGGTCAGTGACAACTGCACTCGTGACAGCCAAAGGGCCAAGCTGACATGACTTCGCAGACAATGGGCAAATCCCTTGAACAAATTGACCATGCCTTTGGCGACTTTAGCGGCCACGAAGAAAGAGAAGTCATGAGTGAGGTTGTAGGCGGGGTATTGGCTAAGGAGAAGCAGTCAAGTGTTTAGACGCGGCGAGAAGCTTGAGATCTCGCCACAACATTACTTTCATATATCACTGACGTTTGCTCCCAACATACGAAATTCGCCTATCTTCGATTTGACAGGGATCTTCGGAGGGACTGCAGTAGCCTGGCCACGCCCGGATTCATCGCATGACAAGTTCGCCAGCCGTCGCAAACAGACACAATGCGTAGGATAGCGCAACGTAGCATCTGAAAAGCACGCTTAACCACAAGGTGAACATATGTTGTCGCAATGTATTATTTCCATCGGTCGTCCTCGCCCACATGTTCATGATCGGGGCCCATGCTCTGATACCTATACACGCTGAACAAACTTGCAGAACATCCTGTAGCTGAGGATCAAAACATCCACCTCTCGAACGTATCAAATAACCTGCTATACCTTGCAAATCCTTCGAACGCCTTTAAGGAGTCGTTCGGGCTCAACCAGTCGTCCACGGCGCTTAGCGAAGATTGGTTCATCTAAGGGCCCACTTTTTTGTTTGGAAACCCTCTGTGACTGGCCTGTACAATATTGGCGCATCCTTTTGCATTCGATCACTCCAATCTGAACTACGCCACCTTTTTCTCAGACGTCCGGTGAAGATGGTCGCTAATTCCTTGCATGTAGGGCTACCGTCCCCTTAAAACAACCCCATAAGCTGCAGGAAAAATCTGTAGCCCTGGCAGGCTACGCGAGCTGGAATGGTTGATAAGAGCGCAAAGAGCCTCGACTTGCTGCCCAGGTTTTTTGTGAAGAGGTGAGTGACACATAATCATGGCCACACGCGCACACGACGAACCCAGATATGAGTTTCTAGGCATAGAGCTACCTGAAGTCAGCCGCTCAACATCCGCCAGCCAACCCGAGCTCGAAACCAGAGGTTTATCGAGCCATGCATGGAGTCTTGATGGAGTCCCTCGCGCCGATAACGACGAACAATCTTCCATGCTACTTCAGAAATCCCCAGCAACGGAACATGTCCTAGAGGTTGTCGACGACACTGGGAAGCATGCGCCACCCTCACGCAAAAGATGCTCCAGGTTCAAGAGCTGGAAAGTTGGCGTTACGATCAATGCGGCCATGACCACGACTGTTTTACTTGTGAACATCATCTTGACGGTATGGGTGAGCGTACGGTTCGGCCTAGAAAGTGGGATAGGGACTGCATGTTATGGAGACTGCGAGACCGTCAGCGCGTGGTCATTTTGGCTACACATTCTGATCAATGGCCTGAGCTCTGTCCTGCTCAGCGCATCGAACTATAGCATGCAGTGTGTCACCGCGCCAACCCGCCGCGAGTGTGATCTGGCGCATTCACGTGGAGAGTGGCTCGATATTGGCATCTTAAGTGTCCGCAATCTCTTCAAAATAAGCTGGCAACGAACTATTATGTGGGCTTTGTTAGCCTTCAGTAGTACACCTATTCACTTCCTCTACAACTCCGCGGTGTTCAAAACCTTGGACAATAACGACTACACTCCAATGGTTGTCGGCCGCAAGTTCCTGGAGGACGACTACATTTTGCCGACTAGAAACGCCATCAAAGCTGCTTTGAGCCAAAAGTTCGAATTGCACCGGGACGACGAAAGGATCGAAGAAGCGTACGAAGGCCTAACGACGGCGCATGAGAAGTACGTGGCGAGGAACTTCTCGTTCACGGAACTTTCACCAACTCAATGCATCGAAGCATATGCCACCTATTATCTTTCTGGCCATGGAGACGTCCTCTTGATCGCCGACGATACCGACGCCGATATATTTCCAGGTGTTGCTGGAAGTAGCGGCGGGAAAATCGACGGCCGCGTTATTGATATTCCTTTTGACTGGTGGGTCTTTTCTTGCATTCCTTGATCGTTTTCATCAGTCTAACTCATTTACAGGATATGCCCACAAGACCTCAACGCTTGCAGGAACCCAACTGAAGCGAAGAAGCTCGCCGCAGACTGGACTTTAAGTGGCGCCAAAATCGACTATTGCTTATCTGAAAACATCCCTCCGCGTTGTAAACTTCAGTTCTCTACCTACATACTCGTTGCGGTGATCCTTTGCAATGCCACCAAATCCGCAGTCATGTTCTGGGTGGTTTGGCGCCAGCGAGAGACAACATTCATCACTTTTGGAGACGCCATTGCCAGTTGGCTCGACAACCCTGATCGATCGACCGTGAATCGCTGCTTCGAGAATGCTTTCAGTGTCGTCCACGACCCAATGAGGCTTTTGCCAGCGCCGCGCACATTCGACCGCTCAGCACGCCGCTGGTGGCTAGGTGTTAGTACGAGGAGATGGATCGTCACCATTTCCTGTTTGAGCATTTCCATGGTGGTGGGCTGTGCTTGTCTCGCAGCGACACTAGCTCAGATGAAGCGCACCACCGCTGACACGATGATGTCGTTGGGGTTCGGGGATGTGAACTCCAACATGCTCCTCAATGCCCATCTTCCCGAAGAAGGCACAGCAGGGCTGACATCTGCCGTGTTATTCGCCAATTTGCCCCAAGTGGTCCTTTCGTTCGTGTACCTGTCTTTCAACTCACTAGTCACATGCATGCTGCTGGTGAGCGAATACGCGAGTTATGAGGTACAACGCAAAAGCCTACGTGTTACAACGCCTCGTGGCCAACAGCGCAGCACGTACTGGTTGCAGATACCCTTCACCTACGGTATTCCTATCATCATTGTGTCTGCGACCCTGCACTGGCTTATCTCACAAGCGGTCTTCCTGGTACGTGTTGAAAATCACAGATTGGGAGGGTTCACGCAGTCATATAGCATCTCCGCTGTTGGATTGAGTCCTGCGCCAATGATGGTTGTCCTTGTCTTGGGGGTTTCTCTCACGACCATCGCCATCGCAATGTCTTTCATAAAGCTCAAAGGAACATCTATGCCAGTGGCTGCAAGTTGCTCCAGGGCAATAGCTGCTGCTGCGCATCGCCCGGTGGAAGATGTCGATGCTGCTGTGCTTCCTGTGCAGTGGGGCGAAGTAGAAGTGATGGGAAACGCCGATGTTGGGCATGGTTGCTTTACTAGCCGTGAAGTTCTCGCTGTGGACCCTACGAGGAAGTACGCATAAACTCAAGTTTGATCTTGGGGCAAGCTGAACATCATCATCAACGACAATTCGATCTTTCTCCATATTGAGTTTGATTTCCAAATTGTGGCTGATGTTTTTAGTCTCCGATCACCGGTAAGCGTACGTTGCTAAGGATGAATTCTCCATTCGAGGCATTTTGCACCATGATAATGTCAAGTGCTGCGTATTCCGTTAATTTATCATACAAAAGCAATCGACCAGGCAACCATTAGTAGAGCGTGGTGATAAAAATTCTTCTTGTCTTCTATTCTTCGATCGATCCCACTTAAAAAATTTGGCGTAGGCAGCTATGTTCGCTCGTGGGCCGTTGGTGTGCAGAAGAGCGCGCTCTGGCTAGAATTCACCTCATTTCTGCCTGCTCCGCGGCCGCCACTGGCGAATCCTTCGCCCCTGAGCTATAAATGAAAACGGCACATCAGGCCGAAAAACATTTCTTTAAAAGGCAAAGACGACAGTATCACATCCAGATCTTCTCATTCTTTCAAAACTCCCGAAATAAGCCATACCCAACAGTATCTCTTTCAAGGATGGACGACAATTATGGGTACGACAGCGACGGCTACGCTGTGATGACTAATGACCAACCCTGGGAAATTCTACCTTATTGGCTTTTTTTCGTTCGTACTCTAAACGCATGATCTCAAAACATTCTGTCTAATTTTCATGTAGACTGCCATCATTTCGGCCTACGATGCCTTGCAATGCTTCACTCCGTCGCTCTGCAAAGGCATCATGTTCACCCGATACCCATCCACGCCGTGGCAAGAACGCTCGGGCCTGGCTGCTCGCCAACTTGGAGCCATGAGCTTGTTGCTAACGGTGGTCCGCATCCACGCTGGCCTTTCGATTCATGCCGATGGAGCATATAACACAGCCATCTGTTCGGCTGCGATTCTGCTGGTGCACTTTGTCGGCGAAAGAATGATGGGCAGTATTCGTGGCAGTGGCTTGCTTCTTGGAGAGTGCGTTGCTTTTGTGACTTTTGTCTGGATGATGGTACAACGCGAGAAATACGTTGGTGAGTACCTAGATGCTAATCTTTTGCATGTGTATGTCACGATGCTGATTGTTGTTAAAGTACAGAGTACACCTTTCGTCGGAGGCGAGGCGAGCATTATGCACCCTGTGCGAGGAGGGCCATACTTCCCCGATCAGCCTCACGGTGTGGCAATATGACCAGAGAAGACTGTGATAGGAAGCAGTATATCTAGAGGAGATTAACGAAAAGATGCATCACCTGTGCCAAGCCATGATATGCTCCGATTCGTTCCAGAGGCGCAGCAGCTGACTATGCACAAGCGAGAGCTGAAGCAGGCTGAAGCGAGTATTTTGTTTCAAGTAACATCAGATGAACCACCAACAGAGTCATACGTACGCAGTAATTCTTGCCAGATGCCACGCCAAAGTCCAGCCTCCGCCATGCAGGTCCCTTCTGATGCGGGAGAATCATCGACTGGAGAGAGACGAAGGAGGAAGAGAGACGGCAAGCCAGGCCCCAACGACACTCACCAGCAAACGTACGATCGTAACACCGTGGATGGAAATGCAAGAGCTCAATTCGGGAACCAATACCACATGTACTATGCACCCGTGAATCAAAGCGGTCCACTTGGCGAATCATCAGAAAATCGCACGCCTACTTTCGATGTTTTAGCGGCGTTAAGCTTCGACGGCATGGACATTCGCCGCGCAACCATCAAGTCCGCACACGGGAACACCTGTCAGTGGTTTTTCGACAGCACAGCGTATAAGAGGTGGCGTGACGATCGTATGCTAGCGGAGCATCATGGATTCCTTTGGATAAAAGGCAAGCCAGGCGCAGGAAAATCCACACTTATGAAGTGTGCCGTGAAGCACGCCGAGCACGCATTTTCAGACGAGTTGGGGATATCTTTTTTCTTCAACGCGAAGGGTGCTCCTCTAGAGAGGTCCATCGATGGGATGTATCGCTCCCTCCTCTACCAGCTACTGACACAGCGCCCTCAGCTTGAAAAGTTCTTCCAGAACCGGATCTGGACTCAGCAGCCCTGGCCTCTGGAGCTCCTCAAGGATACCCTGCGTGAAGTTGTGTCATTCCTGCATTCAGACAGGCTAACCTGTCACATTGACGCGCTCGACGAATGCGATGAGTCAGAAGTTCGCGACATGGTGAACACCTTCGAAGAACTTGGCGACTCGGTAGTCACTTCTAAAAGGCCCTTCCGCGTTTGCTTTGCGAGCCGACATTATCCACACATCACTATCTCCAGATGCGTGCATGTAACGCTCGACGAACTTGAGGGTCACCATCAAGACATCGAGAATTACGTTCGCAAAGTACTCAAGATTCAGTCGCCAGAACTGCGTGATAAGCTTGCTCGCGAGATCAGGAGACGAGCCCACGATGTCTTCCTCTGGGTCACGCTTGTCGTCAAAAAGTTGAACAAAGAGAGTGATCAAGGAAATGATGAGCATTTTCGAACTTGCTTGGAAAAGATACCTGACGGTGTGCATGACCTGTTCGAGAACGCTGTTGTAGAAAGGGGCAAAAACGACAGCAAATACCTGGTGCCAATACTACTCTGGATCCTCCTCGCCGTTCGCCCTCTCACACCATTGGAGCTTTACCATGCTGTTCGCTATACCGGCAAGGAACATAACGTCGCAACACCCGTGAAGTCCAACCCAAGCCCTAGTCAGATTCGTGCATTCCTTCTGAATGCGTCTAAGGGCATGGTTGAGATAGTAGCCGATGATGAATCTGACGATGACTCCGACGATGAATCGGAGGATGAGCCTGACGATGATTCTGATGATGATCCTGACGATGAGCCTGGCCATCAACCTGATCATCAACCTGACCATCGATCTGGCCGTCAATCTTCTCAATTCAGAGTCCAATTTGTCCACGAGACGACGAGAGAGTATCTCTTCAAGGGTGGTATGAGAAAACTTGATGGCCAAATCGGCAGCGACCTCAGGGGCAAAGGCCACGACACTCTCCGCCAAAATTGCGCAAAATATTTGTCGATGGTGGCACCGGACCTTCCACCTGCGCACATTTCAGGTCAATCTATGGCAGCCTTTGAGAATCGCCGACGCCAGGCACTGGAGAAACATCCGTTATTGAGATACGTGTTCGAAAATCTAGTTTTTCATTCTGAACGGGCTCAATTCCATGGCATTTCGCAAATTGCGTTTGTGAAAGCCTTTCCCCTGGAGCTTATGATCAAGCTCAGTGACTTGCTCGAAGACGTCGACGAAGATTCTTTCCTGCCGATAACCAGCAAGGCATATATCTTTGCATCTTCAGGGACGCCCCTGCTTCTGAAATTGGAGCTTTCGAAAGTGTGCGGCAACTGTGGGAGTCGAGCGAATCTTGCTGCGACCACGACGAGATGCGCTGGTATCAGGGATGTAACAAGACTTCACCAAGGATATCTCGGGTCTTTGCTTCAAGCAGCGGCATACAACGGCGATGTAGAGAGCGCCAAAGTGCTTCTCAGTCTTGGTTCCAATGTCAACGCCACAGCAGGTCCGTGGCATACAGCTCTTCAGACAGCAGCCGCGGCGCATGCCACGAACATGGTTAGACTCCTCGTAGCGTTCGGGGCGGACGTCAATGTTGAAGGTGGACGATGTGGAACAGCACTCAAGGCAGCCGTCTCTTCCGGCTCCATCGACATTGTCAAATTTCTCTTGGATAACGGGGCCGACGTCAACTTCAAAGGGGAAAGAGAACATCTCTTCGGAACTCACTATACAGCACTTGACGCAGCGGTCTTCTCAGGCAACAGAGATATCGCTGATGTTCTTCTGGTGCGAGGAGCAGATGTGAATGCCCAAGGAGGGCCGTTTGATGCGGCACTCTGTGCAACCTCCTTTCGCAGAGATATCGAAATGGCCAAACTTCTTTTGAGGCACGGCGCCAACGTGAACGTCCTGTCCGATTTGGCATCATGCTTCAATGAAGCCGAAATTGAGTCTTTGAAAAGATACCACCTGATCCAACAGATCCTTCACTCGCCTCTAGCAAAGCGACCGCTCGACTTGACTTTGCGACGTAGACCCGAATCTCGCGGAACGTTGACACACATGCAACCAACGCGGTAACATGATCATCAAAACCGTCATCAAAACCGCAACAGTCTTATTATCACTCTGCAAAGCAAGGCGCCCCCTTCAAGAACGCTGCATCACATTCGACTACTCAAGCTACGAGCCTGACCCTCTTCCAGTACTCATTGTCACACGAATCGCTATCGGCCGCAAACACCGCCTCCAACCCTACTTTCCACCAACATTCATATTCACATGAATCGTCTTCGGCTGCAAATACGCCCTCAACCCATCCCTCCCACCCTCCCTACCATACCCACTCTGCTTGAATCCACCAAAAGGCGTCTGCTGGCTCACCATAAAAGCGGAATTGATCGCCACCGTGCCCGCCTCGAGTTTGCCCGCCACCCTCATCGCCCTCGCAATATCGCCGGTATAAACCGCACTGCCGAGGCCATACGAAGTATCGTTCGCGAGCTCAATGGCTTCCTCCTCGGTCTTGAAGGTCTTGACGGTGATGACGGGCCCGAAGATTTCGTCGACGTAGACTTTCGATTTGACGTCCGGGTTGAGGAAGACTGTCGGCTGGACGAAAGTCCCCTTGTCACCTTGCCGCTCGCCGCCGACGAGAATTTGCACGCCGGATTTCTTACCCTCGTCGAGGAACTGCATCACGCGGTCGAATTGCTTCTGATCAGCGAGCGGGCCGAAGAGGGTTTCCGCGGCGGCAGGGTCGCCCATTTGGTCGGCGGCTTCTTGGAAGGCGACTTTGAGAGCTTTCAGGAACTCAGACGCGATCCCCTCTTGCACCAAGACGCGCGAGGCGGCGAAACAAATTTGCCCGCTGTTGCGCAGGAATCCTTCGCTGTTGTGTTGCACGGCGTTGGCGATGTCGCAGTCGTCGAAGAGGATGCTGGGCGATTTGCCCCCGAGTTCGAGGGAGACGTGCTTCAGGTTGGATTTTGCTGCGGCGGCCATCACTGATCTGCCGCCCGCTGCGCTGCCTGTGAAAGCGATCTTGTCGATTTGCATGTGCGAGGCGAGGAGTGCGCCTGTGGTTGCGTCACCGGAGAGGATGTTGATGACTCCGGGTGGGAAGCCGGCCTGTCGATTGTTGATTAGCAGATGTCGAGAAACGATCAGGAGGGCACTCACCTCTTTGATCAAATCACCGTAAGCAGCAATGCCCAAAGGCGATTTCT
Source organism: Cladosporium sp. IMV 00045 (assembly GCA_001931905.2). Taxonomy (NCBI): domain Eukaryota; kingdom Fungi; phylum Ascomycota; class Dothideomycetes; order Cladosporiales; family Cladosporiaceae; genus Cladosporium; species Cladosporium sp. IMV 00045. Next base: position 2,927 of record MSJI02000670.1, on the reverse strand, counting down.
CCGACGACTTGAGAATGAAAGTATTTCCCGCAGCCATCGCCGGAGCCATCTTCCACGCAGCGAGGACATGCGAGCCATTCCAGGCACAAATACCAGCGCAGACACCTTTGAAAGTCGTCAGAATTCACGCACTCAAAGATCCGAACAATCTCTCTCGGAAGACTCACCAAGCGGCTCATACTGCACAATCTTATAAATCCCATCCTCATCCGGCGGATAGGACTCGCCGGCGATTTTGCCCGCAAACCTGATTGCAGCTATCAGCATTTCCACATCCCAGAATCCCACCAATCCCAAACATCCGGTCAACGAGACTCACCCAGCATAATACCGCCACGTCGCCGCCGGCATGAGAATAAACTTCTTCGCAAGACTGATCGGCTGACCCATCGCCATTGACTCTGTATTGCACATCACGTCAGTCACAACCATCCCAAAACCCCCAATCCCAATCCCAAACCAAAACGAAAATTCACTTACCCAACTCCGCCAACCGTCCAACCTCCCTCTCCAACCCCTCCGCAAACCTAAGCATACACTCCGCGCGCTTCGCGGCCGACGTAGCCTTCCATCCGGGCAACGCGGCGCGGGCGGCTTGCACGGCGGCGTCGACGTCGGCTTCCGTGGCGATGGGGATGGAGGAGGAGATTAGGGAGGAGGTCGTGGGGTTGTGGAGGGTGATGGTTGGGGAGGATTTGGAGGGGGAGACGTAGGAGTTGTTGATGAAGAGGTGAGTTTGGAGGGAGGGGTTGGAAGACATTGTTGGATTGTTGTGTTGTGGGGTTGATGGGGGCGTTGGTAGGTGTGTTTTGTTGGAGGTTGATGTTCCTAAGGTAGGTTTGATTGTGAGTGTCCGAGGAAGTGAGGAGGGGCAAGGTAATTGATCTTCTCTCCTTTCTTAAGAATCGTTTCAATCGATTTAAATATAACAGCGCAAGAAGAAGCGACCTCTTCTTATACCCCAACCCAACCCAACCCAACCTACCAAAAACGCGTACATAGTAGGTATTCAAGTATCCCAAGCGCCACTCCCCGCTCGCTCATGGGCTTCACTCCTCGCTACACAAGAACAGGTAAAATGAGGGGAAGCTGTGCCAGCCCAGCAGCCATCTCTCACCACCTAAGCCATTCTCTCACCACTATGTGTCAAGACCAGTAAGACCATAGGGCTGGGCTGACCCATGTCTCGTGAGACTGTGGGATTATAGGATTAAACGAGGGCTGTTCGTGCGGTGGGATGCGTGAGGAGTGAGGTGGGGTGAAGTGGAGTGACAAACTTGGAAACCTATCAGACGGCATTGGACATCCAACAGTCCGCGAAGAAATCCAGGTACGTACCCCTTACGCGCCGACCCACCGACGGCATCTCATGAGAACTCCGTGGATCTCAGAACACAATGGAAAAGCTGAGCTCAAGAGAAGCACGAGTTCCGATCTGATATTAAAAAAAAAGGCGACGAGAGTGGATCCCAACAGAACCACTCACTGAATCGTCGAAAGAACGGCAGAAGGAGATGTTGGAAAATTTGAACAGTTTAATTAAATTACAACCCCCTCCATCAAGTAGGGTAGTTCAGGTAAGTAAGCCTCAGGTAAGCTAATGAAGAACCAGTGGTGTGGAAGAAAAAGTTGCCCTTGTTCTCAAAGAAACAACACCACTTATAGAGTAAAAAGGGGAAACAAACACGAGAACTTTTTTGCATAGGTCGCATCTAAGCGGCAGCAGCGGTGCCGCGTCTGGTGAAGCTGAGGAAGAGGTCGTCCTGTGGGAGATTTGTTAGTTGAGGATCGAGGAAGGGATTTTGAGTTGGTGGATAAACGAACCATAGGGAAAATGGTGGCGAAGACGCGAATCTCCTCGGACTGGGGAGTGATGTGGTGGTGCCAGTTGTAGTTGGCGGAGAGGAGGTGGAGCATGAGCTGTTGAATTCAAATGTCAGTGAATTGTTGCAAACCCAAAATTCCCGTCGAAATCTCAATCTACTTACCATAAGATTCATAGTAGCGTACTGCTGACCAATACAGTAGTGAGGACCAGTACCAAAAACGAGCCAGTTCTTGCCCTTGTCCTCAGCATCACCCTCGGTCCACCTCTCGGGAGCGAACTCGTCAGCGCCGCCGTGAGAGCCGTAAGCCTCAGGGTCGTGCAGAGAGAGCCAGGTCGAGGGGATGAGCATGGAGCCCTTGGGAGCGGTGTAGGTGGGGGTGACGGGGTAGTCCTTCTTGACCATGTAAGGGACCATGATCACGGGAGGGCGGTAGCGGAGGGTCTCCTTCACGGTGGCGCGGGTGTAGGACATCTTCTCGACGTCCTCGATCTTGATGTCGCCGTATTTGCCATAGCGGTCGCCCATGATGGCCTTGCCTTCCTCGCGGACCTTTTGGAGAACATCGGGACGGTCGGCGGTGATCTGGAGCAGCCAGCTGGCGGCGGAGGAAGTGGCGTCCTGAGAGGCGAAGAGGAAAGTGAAAATGGTCATGGAGATCTCAAAGTCGGTGAATTGACGGAGGACATGCTGGGGCTTCTCCTCGGCAGGGACAGTTTCGCCACGAGCAATGCGCTCACGGTAGCGGTCACTCTCCATCATCTGAACGATCCAGCGGTCCATGATACACTCAGCCGTCGCACCGGGTTGCTTCATGCGGATTCTAGACTTGGCGGCGCAAGAAGCGAACATCTCAAGAACCTTGTCGGAAGCCTTCTTGCCGTACCAGGTCTTGGTGAAGGGCAGAATGATGGGGAAGTTGACGAGCTCGAGCGCAGCGGTGATGTTGTAGTAGTCGTCGGCGACCTCCTTGACCTGGGCGTGAGACATGTAGTGACCGACGAAAGTACGGCAGGAGACGGCGCACATGAGCTCGCGCAGATAGTAGACGAACTTGGCGCCGCCCTTGTCGGGGCCAACGCCGCTCTGGCTCTTCCTGGT